>QEPC01001236.1:1358398-1391143 GCA_003113815.1 Sphenodon punctatus
TATTGTTCCAACCCTTGGTTGGCCCTTTCGACTTGACCGTTCGTTTGTGGATGGTAAGCGGTGGAAGGTTTGAGGGTCACGTGAAGGGCTGAAAAAAGGGCTTTCCAAAAACGAGATACAAACTGGGTCCCTCGATCCGAGACTATTTCACGGGGCCATCCATGAAGTTTCACTATGTGACGTATGAAGAGCAGTGCCGTACGTTGGGCTGACGGTAAGCCTTTGCAGGCAACAAAATGCGCCATTTTTGTGAAGTGGTCTACCACAACAAATATAGTATCATGGCCCCGAGATGGGGGAAGTTCTACAATAAAATCAATTCCTATTCGTTGCCAAGGTCCATGGGGAAGGGAGGATAGTTGGAGCAACCCAAGTGGGGCTCGTCGGGGTAGTTTCGTGCAAGCACAGATGGGACAGGCCTCTACATAGCGTCGGACGTCAGTGGTTAACGAAGGCCACCAAAAGGACCGCTGCAACAGCTGGCACGATCGGTGGATTCCCAGGTGTACTGCTAACGGCGCATCGTGGTGGGCCCAAAGAAGTGGGGGACGACACGAGGCCGGCACCAGAATGCGTCCATCTTTTTTTTGTAGTCCGTCGTCTAGGGTACACGAGGTGTTTTGGAGGCAATCTGGGTCCGTGGCACTAGCTTCTCGGAGCTGTTGGAGCCGCACGTATGATGCGGCGAAAACTTTGGGTTCCAAAATCGTGCCTTGTGGTTGATCTCGCGCAGACTTTCCCTCATGGTAGCGAGATAAGGCATCTGCAAGGACATTCAGTCGTCCCGGGCGGTATTTCACCGTAAAGGAGAAGCGGGTGAAAAATAGAGCCCAGTGTGCGTGTCGGGCGTTGGAGATATGAGCAGTTTGTAGAAATGTCAGGTTCTTGTGGTCCGTGACCACCGTGACCGGGTATTTGGCTCCTTCTAAATAGTGGCACCACGTTGCGAAGGCGGCTTTAATAGCAAGAAGCTCTCGATCGAGAATAGTATAGTTCCGCTCGGCGGGTGTCAACTGGCGGGAGTAGTAAGCACAAGGGACTAACTGTTGCGTTGAGACACTTTCTTGCAAGAGGACGGCTCCTACGGCTCCACTGGAGGCGTCGGATTCCACGTGGAAGGGGTTATCAAAGGAGGGATGCTGCAGCAAGGGTGCCGAGGTAAAGGCCTTCTTTAGGAAGGTGAAACTGTGTTGTTGCTCTGGTCCCCAGAGGAACGCTTGGTTCTTTTTTAACAAACGGGTCAGCGGCCTGGTTACCTCAGCATAGTTGGGGATATATTGCCTGTAGTAGTTGGTGCTGCCCAGGAAACGCTGCAGGGCTTTCTCAGAAGTTGGAGACAGCCATTGTAATAGGGCATCTACCTTGTGTGGATCCATTTTGATGCCTGTGGGGTTGATTACGAATCCTAAGAATTCCACGGTATCAAGGTGGAAGACACACTTTTCACCCTTGCAATATAAATGGTTCTGCCGTAGCCGTTGCAATACTTGACGCACATGATCACAATGTTGTTGAATGGATGTGGAGTAGATGAGAATATCGTCTAAATAGGCGATTACGAATACGTCGAGTAAGTCTCGAAATACATCATTTATAAAATGTTGGAATGTAGCGGGGGCATTGGCGAGCCCAAAGGGCATCACGCGGTACTCAAAGTGGCCGTAACGGGTTCGAAAGGCCGTCTTCCACTCGTCGCCCTTGCGCATTCGGACCAAGTTATAGGCCCCCCAAAGGTCTAATTTGGTATAAATTGCGGCTCCTTGGAGCCGGTCCAATAATTCCGGGATCAAAGGGAGAGGGTAGCGGTTCTTGATCGTAATCTTGTTAAGTCCTCGGTAATCGATGCAGGGCCGGAGCCCCCCATCCTTCTTGGAGACGAAAAATATCGGGGCCCCTGCTAGGGAGGATGAATGCTGGATGGCCCCACTCTCGAGGCTTTCATCAAGGTACTGTCGAAGAGCCTTCAGTTCCGGGGCCGCTAGGGCATAAATCCGGCTGAAGGGTGGTTCTGCTCCCGGGACAAGGTCGATAGGGCAGTCGTATGCCCGATGAGGAGGCAACTGGGCAGCTTGGAGCTTGCTGAACACATCCCAAAATTCTTGGTATTCTTCGGGTAGCCAGGAGGGCTTAGGTTCCTTCCAGGTACTGGCTCCCAGTTTCCCGGGACCCGGAGGTGCAGGTTGAAGACAGTGCTGTTGACAGTGAGGGGACCTGAAGGACAGGTGTCGGGTTGACCACCCAATTTGCGGGTCGTGGTGGCGCAACCAGGGGAGTCCCAACACTACAGAAAAAAAGGGAGTCCTCACAATGTCCAAGATTAATTTTTCCTGATGCCTTCCAATAGTGCACAACAGAGGGTGCGTTTGGCAGACCACTGGGCCAGAGACTAATGGGGAGCCATCGATGGCTTGAACCCTTTCCGGAGTTTCCTTCGGGTTGGTCTCGATGCCGCAAGATTGAACGAACCCGTCATCGATGAAATTTCCGGAAGCCCCGGAATCAATCAGGGCCCACACAATGTGGGATCATTGGGGCCCGGTGTGGAGAGTTATGGGTAGGCACAAGTGTTGTCCCCGGGTGCTTGACGTACAGGGGATGGATCTTACGGCCGGGGCGACCCCTGTCCGCTCCAGCCTGAATCGTTTCCCGGTCTTTTGTTTTCAGGGGGGAGCGCCGGGCATTCATTAATAAAATGAGTCGGGTCGCCACAGTAAAAACAAGATCGACTGCGTCGCCGCCGGTCCCGCTCCCCTGCCGTGATGGGGCCTCGGGATGCCCCAAGCTGCATGGGTTCTGACTCCTCATTCTTGGGGTGGAGGCTGGCGGTTGAAACAGGGGTCGAGCTCCGAATGCACGAGGCTCCTGTCGGCATTCCCGACACCGCTCCCGCAGGCGTTCCTCGATGCGCAAGGTCAAGCTGGCCAATTTTTCCCAGGTCTCGGGCAAGCTCGTCCTTTATGTCTTCTGCCAGTCCTTTGTGGAACATCACCTTAAGTACGGCATCTGGCCACTGAAGTTCCAGGGCCAGTTGCTGGAACTGCGTGATGTATTCTACCAGGCTCCCCTTCCCTTGCTTAATAGCAAGCATGGTTGTCTCCGCATCCTTGACCCGATGGGGGTCATCGAACAGGAAGGAGAGTTCGGTGATGAAATAAGCATAATGGGTGAGAAGGGGGCTGTTTCCCTTCAGCAGGGTGGTGGCCCACTCTAAGGCCACCCTCCCTATATTTCCTATGATAAATGCCACCTTCAGCTCGTCGGTGGCATACGTGGTGGGCTGGAGGGTGAAGGTCAACCTGCACAGGGCCATAAAGCCTTGGAATGCCTTACGATCCCCCGAAAATCGTTCCACCCGAGTGCCCCGAGGTTCCCTAGGGAGGAGGCCGGGCAGAGGGAGTCCGATCTCCGGGACCGGGAAACCACCCACTGGGGGTGGGGGGACTGCCCCCGGGGGCGGTGCAACGCCACCCACAGCCCCATCAGCCAGGGAGGCCCCCTCAGGGGCCGTCCCCTGGCCTACAAGGGCCACTAGCTCCTGCTGTTTCTCCTGGATGTCCCGGACATCCATGGCCAAGGACCGGACCACCCTGGCTAACTCAGCCATTTCCTCCGCCAAACTCATAATCCCACCCTTGGGAAAAGAAACTTGCTGGTGATTCTGTCAGGGGTAGGGGGGAAAGGGGGCCATGCACTCACCACGCTCCACACGTCGCCTTGCGCCTGAGGGTACGGCAGGCTTGCTCCCTGGGAGGAGGAATGCCCGTCAGGATAGAGGGTGGGCCAATGCCTATGACGCAAGGTCTGGGCGAGGCCCCTATCATCATAGGGCACCGAGACTACAGGCAGAGCAAGGCCCTCACCGTGCACCACGACCACAATTATACTCTCTCTCAGGGAAGAGGAAGGTGCGGTGAGGAGGGGCTGTGAGGGAGACGTGGGTTGGGTCCCCAGGGATGCGGGGGAGGAGCAGATGGCTTGCACACAGGAGACATGGGGGGGGAGGAGGAGGAACCGCGGGGACCAGGACTGACGCTCTCACACACACCCTCTCACTCTCTCACCCGAGTCCACGCACACAGGGGAAAGTAGGACACAACAATTGCACACAAGGAGAACAACTCTAGAGTCACACTTAGCTTCTCTCAGGCGGCCGGTCTGCGTTCAATCACCAGCAATGAACGCCTTCCCCGGCATCGTCTATAAAGGGCTAGCCCCGCCCTCCTTCTGGCTTGCTAACCGTGCGGAGCGGCGCACTGTGCGTGGCGCCGCTTCCGCTGTCTGCGGAGGAGTCCCGCCCCCCTGTGATGTGGGCGGGCTTCCTGCGCTGTCGATGCTAACGGGGGAAGCCCTATTAGTGCTGGGGTGTGTGGCTTCCTCCCTGTCTGTTCCGGCCTCGGGCCCTACAAGCAGGGCCGTCCCCTCTGTGGCGATGGGAGTTTCCCCGCACGGCGGCCTCTCCCACCTCCCACCTCCTTGCCTGGTGCCGCGGCCCCGGGTGCCGGCGCCGTGGACCCTGACAGCACAGTGAACACAGGATATTGAACACTAGTGAAATTGCCTTTATTTTCTGGACATTTTTTTACTTCCTGTTATGCTTATTTTAATGTTTAAGAATCTGGCTCCATGTTTATTATGTGTAGGAATCTGATACCTAAATCTAGTTCCATGGCTTGTAATATTGCATTGGGATGTGAAGCTGGCTGCCCAGCATGCCGTTCTCAAGTATTAGCTGATAAAAGAAGCAAGGGATTGCAGCTCCAATGTAAGAATGGGATCCATGAAGTGAACTTGTGTCAACAGCAAAGCATTATTGGTTAGTTTTTATTCAAACGAGGAAGGCAAGCTAGAGCTGAAACAAAAATTCCAATCGGATACCTTCTCCGACAGATCTGGTCTCTTCGGTTCATTCTGGCAGTAGTTGGACCAAACGGGGGGAATAATAGCATATGCGCAAAAGGCCCAGTCAGAATTCTGACAGACCTTCCATTTTCACAAAACTATTCTGCCAAACAGAAGGGCTTTTTCACACCAGCCCTAGGGCTAGCCCCACGTGTTCTGGCAGGGTACTTGTGGGTGAGTCCTTTTAACTTCCAAAGTTAGCCCTCACCCTGTCACTGGTCACCTAGGGTCCCTTGAGAGGGCTCATTAGCCAGCTGGGTCAATTAGCAAGGGACAGCACTTGGATCATGTGACTTGAAGAGACTCAGTGAAGTGACTGGGCGTCTCGTCTTCAAAACAAAGAAGTCTAGTTGGGGAGGAATGTCACATCCCCAGGACAACACAGCAACAGCCAGGAACAAACATGATAGTGAATAGGATGTGGAGGTGTAAGTCCAGAGCCTGATTCTGTAGCTTCAGGCAAGGATAGACCACCACCTCATGACACTTGTGTGTGTGGTGAGAATGTTAGACTCTGTGCACAGAATCTGGTTCTTAAAATGGCTGCTTTGCACAAAGAAGGTGAAACTTTCAAAAGTGCTTAAATGACAGTCAGAAGTAGTTTAGGCCACACACCATCTTGTTGAGAGTCAGTGGAGCTGAGGTGCCTGGACATATTTCCCATGGTGGTCATTTAGAATGCAGAATGAGTAAACTCCTGGCATCCCTGATGGGCGCTCTGTTGATGAACTCGTCCGGACTTGGAACATCTTGCTCGGGGAGGCCATTGACAGGGTGGCTCCAAAACGTCTCCTGCCTCTGTCTCGTCACCGCAGGGCCCCTTGGTTTACCAGGCAGGTAGGCGACTAGAGCGACGCTGGCATCGGACTCGTGCTGAATTCAGCCGACTTCTCCATAGGGCCCGTTTGCTGTCCTATGTTGAGGCTGTGAGGACGGCAAAGAAAGAATTCTTTGCCGCCCTCATAGCGTCTGCAAAGTCACGTCCAGCTGAGCTGTTCTGAGTGGTGCGGGGTCTGGTCAGTCCGGCCTCCCTCCGCCTGGACAGGGACTTGTCCCAGGCCCACGGTGAGGAGTTTGCCACCTACTTTGCAGACAATATCACTCGGATCCAGAGCAATTTCAACGATTAGGAACAGTAGAGATGGAGCGCGAGGTAATGGAGGCCCCGTCCGGTCCATCTTTTTGGGCTGAGCTTCAGGAAGTGATGCCAGCCAATGCTGTGGATGTCCTGGGGTCTGTTAGAGCCGCCAGTTGTAAATTAGATCCATGCCCGTTCTGGTTGGTGAAAGCCTCCAGGAAGACATTGGGGACAGTGCTGGCGGGGGTAATCAACACGTCCCTTCGGCAGGGGAGATTGCTCCCCAGTCTCAAGGAGGCTGTGGTGCACCCCCTGCTGAAGAAGCCATCTTTGGTGCGTGCCACCCACGCACTCACCAGCTACCGACCTCTGTCTAACCTTCCCTTTTTAGGGAAGGTTATTGAATGGGTCGTGGCACTGCAGCTCCAGGCTCTTCTTGACAGCATCAGTCGGGGTTCTGCCCCGGCTATGGTCAGAGACAGCATTGGTGGCCTTGGTGGACAATCTCTGCTGGGAGATGGATGCAGGATGTTCAACACTTCTGGTCCTGCTAGATCTCTCAGCCGCTTTTGATGCAGCGGACCATGGGCTGCAGTTGAGATGATTGCGAGCCCTGGGGGGTCTGGACGGGACTGTCCTTTGATGGTTCCGATCCTTCCTCTCGGGGAGAAGCCAGCGAGTTGTCCTGAGGGCTGAGTCTTCTGGACCCCGGGCCCTGGATTGTGGCGTGCCACAAGGTTCCATTCTGTCTCTATTATTGTTTAATGTGTACATGCAGCCCTTAGGAGAGATCGTGAGAGCGTTTGGTGTGCGTAGCCACCAATACACTGATGACACCCAGCTTTACCTCTCTCTCTCAACGGACCCAGGTCCTGCCGTCTCAGTACTGTCCCAATGTTTGGAGGCCGTGGTGGATTGGTTACGGCAGAGCAGACTGAAGCTCAATCCTGATAAAACGGAGTTGATGGCGGTGGGTAGGGTGGGGGAGTTGTTGGCTCCCCTCATAGATGGGGTCCGTCCTCCCATAGCTGAGCAGGTTCAAAGTCTGGGAGTGTTATTGGACTCAGGGCTCTGCCTTGATCAGCAGGTGGAGGTGGTGGCAAAGGCTACCTTCTACCAGCTGTATCTGGTGCAGAGGCTGCATCCATACATTTCCAGACCCAAACTGGCCACCCTCATCCGTGCCTTCATCACCTCGAGGCTGGACTACTGTAACGCGCTTGATGTTAGTTTGGGGATTGCAGCTGGTGCAGAATGTGCGGCTCATCTCCTGACAGGTACGAGCCGACGGGAGCATAATACTCCCGTGCTCTGCGCGCTGCACTGGCTGCCTATAACGTACCGTGCCAGATTCAAGGTGTTGGTAGGGTATAAAGCCCTACACGGCCTTGGCCCCAGATATCTCCTTGCCTTCTGCGCCCCAGAGCGGCCCCTTCGGTCTGCTGGGGCCACCTTCTTGGAGGCCACGTAAAGCAGGGGGCCACAATGGAGAGGACGTTCTCAGTGGCCGGGCCGTAACTATGGAATTCCCTCCCGGAGGAAGCCCATCTGGCCCCGAGTCTGTTGGCCTGCCACCTGGCCTGCAAGACTTGGCTGTTCTCCCAGGCCTTTGGAGGAGGGGAGGTGAGATAGAAGTGGGAGGGGAGGGGGGGGGGTTAGGTGATTTTTAGATGTTTTAACTGTGGTACTGATTGTTGTGTTAAATAGTTGTTATCTTGTGTTGTAAGCCGCCCCGAGATGCCATGGGCATGAGGGGGCAGCTAATAAATGTAATAAATAAATATCCCATGAGTTGCAGATTTTTGTCCATCTGTGCTTAGAGTCTGATGCTAGGTTAGAGATCAGGAAGAAGTACTCCCCTAAGTCTGAGGAAGTAAGCTCTTGCTGACGAAAGCTCATGCCAAAATAAAGAAATTTTCCTGTTGGTCTTTAAGGTGCCACAAGACTCTTTTTTGTCTGGTGACCTGGGGGTGTTTTGGGGGTGTAGCTTGCTTTCTGGGGTCATCTGGGTACATCTCGCCATATTAGCTGTCAGCCACTGCAGGGGCCTCTGATGGTGTTAAACTTTGGTCCCTCCTGTTCTCTGCTATGATTTGTGGTATTTATGGGTTGTATATTTCTAATGTAGGACTTGGGAGTTTTATATGAGTGGTAAACTGGAAACTGGTGGCCTGTCCTATAAAGAAGTACAAACTAAGTGATTTGGTGGTTTTCTGACCTTTGATTCTAATAAGAAGTCTATAATATGTGCATAGAATCTAGCCAGTCATTTGTACAAATTAGCCCTGTAGCCCTTAGTCCCTCAAAGCAGCCTCCTGTGAAGAGCTCACCTAAATAAACTTCGGTTGCTCTATTGTCCTGGGGATGTAACTTCATTGCCAAATGTAGGGGGGTGGGGTGATCTGGTAACATCCTTGCAGTTTGAATATTCCTGCTTTAAAGCCTCTTTTAGATCCAGTGATAGGTTCTCAAAAGCAAAAGTGACGCTGTAGCGTCATAAGCATAATGGCTGTAGAATCTAACTCTCATTAATGTTCAGTGGCCATCAGGTGTCTACGTGCCAGGTTTGTCTTTGAAAGACTACTCCAAGAGTAAATAAATATAAATATCTTCGTTACTGGAAACTAGTAGTTAAATTAGCTTCCCATTCGGAGATCCGGAACCTTCACAAAACGTTATACTTGACAATGTTTGAGCTTTAAGATTTACATTTTAAATCAGATTATAACATTCACTCTGTTCAGTGTGCTTTTTAAAAAAAAAGTCACCTAACTAAAACTAAAAATGTATTTTATTTTTTAAATGCATATTTCTGCACAAGTGCATACAGGGAGTACCAGAATACATGTGGTAAACTCTTATAAGAGAGACTGTGTGGCATACTACCAGATTTGTCTTGGAAATGATGGGAGTAAAAGCTGCTTAGAGATCATTTTAAACCATTTCCTGTACACCTGCATTCCAACATACTCTCTTTTAAATAACTATCCTAAAAACATCAAAATTATGAACTGCAGACAGCTAAGTGTAACAGATGTTTTAAAACTCTTTCCCCCTCTCTTTACTAGAATCCTTTTTCCACTTTGCAGCTACCAAGGCCTGCCACTTTAGTGCAGACAAATAGAAACTTGATCCTACCTGGAGTTAGAAGAACCTCTTCAGTGTCAGTCCTGTGTTAATGAATCTGTTAAATTAGCCTGTGCTGACACTGTGAGAAGAGAGCACTTTGTTGTACATAAGGACTTGTATTGTTAAATCTGTACATAACTGAAAGGGCTTTAATGTAAAACGGTGCTTGTACAGAGGCTGAAGGATATCAGGTTAGGTCAGTGTTTGCACTATTCAGGCATCTGCAAGGGAGTCTGTCGTTTTAATGGGTACAGAAACTCTGGATTCATTTCTTAAAGGTGCAGGAACAATTTGTCAAAATATATACTGTGTTCCAAAAGCCTGTGCCAGTGATCAAACTGTAATTTTGCAAAATGAAATTAATTCTTCCCTTTGTCAAGATGGATCTTGGGAAGCCACTTTAGATATTATTTGGTCTGTGACTTTGTTCTCCTGTTTGAATTACCAGCATCTTCTCCCCTTGAAGTGTATACCCCTATATTACTGGTTCATGCTACCATCTTGTGGTTACTTGACATCTTCTTCACCCTTCTCAGTTGCTTTGAGTACAAGAAAATCTGGCAAACTTTAAACCAAAATGTTCCGATTCCTTGTTTATTTTATTACGTTGAAAGACGATGATGGTTCTGATTTCTTTTTCTCTTTGTCCCACGGCGGGAGAAGATTTAAAATATTTATGTGAAAGCAATCTCAAAAGTTGATTGTACAAGAAACTTCACTGGGGTCTGCAGAAAGTGAAAGGTTTCTGTTCTAGAACCAAGTGTCCTCAAATGATTAAGATTGTTGGGATCCAAGGTTTCGTTCTGAGCTCACTGTGCAAAAAAAATAATATTTGTTTAATTCAATTATGAATATTAAGTCCTGTTATAGAAATGATCATATTGTTTCAAAATGAAGATTTGCTATAAGTGTATAAGAGAATTCTATGACTCCTTAAATTTAATTTTGCTTCCAAACAGGGCAGTTCTGTTCCTCCATTAACCTAGTTACTGAATATCTTTGGAGCCTCAATATTTTGGACCGTACCCTGGACTGCTTATCTCACTTGGCTTCTTGAGAAAACTGGAAACCATTCCATACTTGGAATGGTTAATTCCTGCAGAAGACAAACCAGTTTTAAGTTTCTTTTCAATCATTGTATTTTGAAAAACTGATCTTATTGTAACTTGACTCTGCTTCTTGAAGGAATAATATATATTTCAGCTCTTGAAGGTTTGGTAGAAATATTCACTAAAGGAAAGTTGATGGCATAATTAAATCCCATGTATGTAAATTAACAGAAATAGTTCAAGATACAAGAAACATGATGATGATTTTACACCACTACTTCAATTATTTTCTTCTAGTAGTCACTTTAATTCTATAACCCAAGAGCATTTGAAATGCAGTTAAATAGCATTAGTTTACGCTGTATGCAGTGAGAATTCCAGATGTTACTGGAATACACAGAAATGGGCACAGAAGAGTTGTAAGAAGCATTATCCAGCAAAGGGTAGAAGTTTTTGCTAGTGTCCTAAAGCCATTCACCATTTCCTCTGTGGCCTCTCTAGTTGTACTGTGTTGGCTAACCTCCTCCATTTTTGTTTCAACCAGAGGCCCTTTCTTGGTTGCTTTGGGGAAATCTTGGCACCCAGAAGAGTTTAACTGTGCTCACTGCAAAACCTCCATGGCTTACATTGGGTTTGTGGAAGAGAAAGGCGCCCTGTATTGTGAAGGCTGCTATGAGAAGTTCTTTGCCCCTAATTGTTCCCGGTGCCAGAGGAAGATACTTGGAGTAAGTAATTAAGCAGTGCTTACATTAATTGCTTCAGTAGTGTAAATGCTACTTAGAACTTTTTCATCTTCGATAAGAAAAAGAGAGTAAACACTGTTACAGATTAATTGATCCTTTTCTTTTATATTGTAACAATAAAATAATAAATAAAAACCTAAGCATTACAAAATAGATAATTAAACATACAGGGTGAAATCCTGTTCTGCACTTAACCAGCAGCAGGCACAACAAGGAGATCGGTGGCGTGTGCTCATGTGCGCAGGTGGACTGCACGTGGAGCTGGCTGTTTCATACAGTTTGTTATGATGGAGGCGCGCGCTAGCACCTGAGCGCTCGCACACATTAGCTGAGCCCGACGTAGGCGCGCTTTATCCCCCCTGGCAGGATTCCTAGCTGATGTAAGAAGATTAGCCTTGTCAGAGAATCTCCTGAGATTGGCCTGGGCTTGAGCTTGTTCTGGTTAGGATTTGATCCTATGCGGTGAGTTCATTCAGTTTCAGGTAGAGGCAATGATAGACCTTGACCGCATTCTCATGGGGAAAAACGCACAGCATTTGTCTCCGGGATGCAAATGCTGCGCAGATTTTGTCTCATCAGAAACCAAAGCTTTGCCTCCAATCTTGCGAGCTTAGACAACATCTTAGAACAACAAAATGAATTGAAAAATCATTATTGTAGAAGTAACTTAAAGACAAATTGGAACTCCTGGGGGCTGTGAGCTCTGTAACCTCCACGTGATTGGAGGCAAAACCGTGCAGCTTTGTTTTCCGATGAGACAAAACCTGCGCAGCATTTGCCCCCAGAGTATTCACCGGAGACCAATGCTGTGTGTTTTGCCCCGTGAGAATGCAGTCCTAGTTTCAGAATTTCTGGTATGATGCATTGTAGGAAACCAATCATATTTGCTCCCTCACGGCCCTCGGGAATCCCAGTGTAGTCTTTGTTATTTCTATGAGAATTATTTTCCAGTTCATTTTGTTGTTCTAAGATGTAGTTCTTTAATTTCAAAATAGCTTTTTAAAAAAAAAATTCCATAATACCACTGCTGTTCTTATCTACACAATTTTCCAGCATTGTAGTGTGAGTTTTTATCTCGCTAATATTTCTAGAAAGCCTGTGTATAGCCTGTGAAATTATTTCTAGTTTCTCTGACAAAAACTGCCTCAGAGAGGCGATCTCCTGAGACACCAAAGACTCATCTCTGACCTGTTTTGGGGATTCAGATTTCATCCTCTCCATGTGCTTGGATTTACCTTTGGAGCTTGCTGATGCCATTTATTAGGGATGGGAATTTCGGTTTTGGATAAAACCAAAAGTACCCGAAAATGGCCATTTTTTATTAATCCGAAATTTTGGTTCTTTTTCAGTTTCGGTACTGTAGGGGAATAATTTGAACCCTATGGACTAACTCCATTCTGAATAGCTACATTGCCTTAGCCAGAGTAGTGAGCCACTTCAACTTGGTTTACAGATGTATGCTGGGTAAAATCATACCAGACCTCTGTTCCAGAGACAGAAATGCTAGATGCTTGCTTTAGTTCCTTTCCATAATGAAGTTGTTTTAATTTTATAGGCCATGAGACATTAGGACGTCTTTTCCCCTTCTCACATACTTAATAACACAGTTATAGCCTTGTAGTGATAATGCAGGTGTAACCTTCTAGTTAGAACAGAATGCATAGTTCTCAGACACTCTTAAATGTAAACATGTTGGTTCCTGTCTGGGTTGTATTGTTATGGGAACGTGTACTCTTTAAGTATGTAAACACCTTGCTAACTCCTGAGTTTTCTGTAATTTTCCATTGTTGTACCATGTCACTTGAGTGACACCTTTGTACCAAAAACCTATAACTATCCTGGTATAACGGGAGGAGTCAGAATCTCTCTGCTCAACCCTGCGTGTGGTGGTGACAGATGTTTCTCACTCTCAGCTGAAAGTTAAACAATAAAGAAACTCTAACAGATTTCAACCATTGGTGTGAGTATAAGTTTTTCCACAACTGTACTATTGGATCTTTTGCATTGATTTTTTGTACCGGATTTTTAACATTGCTGTTTTCCCCCATTGAAAAAACGCAATGTTAAAAATCTGGTACAAAAATCAATGCAAAAGATCCGATAGTACTGAAACAGAAAAAGAACCAAAATACATGAGAACCAAAACCAAAATTGACCGAAACCGAAATTTTGCCCAGAGTTCCATCCCTACCATTTATGTATATATATAAAGAGTCTACAGACTTCACCCATAAAAATTAACTGAAAATATAGTAAATAAAATCACTTTGGTGCTGACAGGATGTAAAAGTAGTGTGGAGAGCTGAGGATCTGGGTGATTAGGCAGCCATCTTTTTCTATGGTACCACATGACGTAATTGACCATTTTCAAAAGGAAGTTCCTTACCCTTTAAAATGTATCAGTTTAAGGTGCACAAATGAAGAGACCACAACCCTTTTTTAAAACTTACAGGGAAATTTACTGAATCCCCTCTTCAATCCCAAATATTTATTTATTTATTTATTACATTACATTACATTACATTACATTTGTTAGTCGCCCCCCATACCAATGGCATCCTGGGGTAACGTACAATTTAATAAAACAACATTAGAATAAAAAACATTTTTAAAAAATTCATCAATTTAAAACCCAAAACAGGGTCGGGGTATGGTGGCATGGACTATTTTTGAAGGACTATGCCATGGCTGTGGTGGCAGCAATGAGAGCTTTCTTTGCTGATGCCATAGCATATGCAAAGTGCCGTCCAGCAGAGCTCTTCTGGGTGGTGAATAGCTTAGTAAATCCTGGCTGTCTCCACCTGGAGTTAGTCATTGGCTGCCCGCTGTGACGAGTTTGCCACCCACTTTGCAGACAAAGTCGCTCATATTTGGCTCGACTTGGGCGCTGCTGGTTTAAGTGCAGAGTCAGAGTTTGGGGTTGAGGAGGCCTGGTCTTGTCCAGTTTGCTTGGATCACCTTCAATTAATCTCGCCCATCAATACAGAGGATTTGGAGGCATTGGGGGCATTGCTGGCTGGACTTAACAGTGCCTCCCTTAGGGAGGGCAGGGTGCCTGACAGCCTCAAGACTGTGGTCATCCGCCCTCTGCTCAAGAAGCCATCTCTTGATGTTGACTCCCCTGCCAGCTATCGCCCTGTCTCTAACCTCTCCTTTTTATGTAAGGTTATTGAATGGGTAGTCGCCCTGCAGCTCCAGGTGCATCTCAGTGCTGTCTGCTTCCTGGACCCGTGTTAGTCAGGCTTTCATTCTGGACATGGCACTGAGACTGCGCTTGTTGCCTTGGTTGATGATCCCCACTGCAGCAAAGCTGTGATTATTGCTATTGGAATTCTTTTGTTTTTTAACTTCTGTTTAAGGGCAGGGCCTGAGATAAAAAAGTACATAGTGAACAAAGTGTTGAGAGAACATTTAAATTTTTTTTAATCCCAAATAAGATTGGCATATATTTGCCAAAAATATAGATGTTTTATAATGTCTATCCTATAATGTCTACCGTGTCCATCTTATTCTCTGTAAAGCACCCGGTGCATCGCTGGCACTATATAAAAGCTTATAATAATAATAATAATAATAAATTAATAATGCATCTCAGCAGAAGTTATGAAGTTCTTAATGTATTTCTCAGGCTGCTTTTAAATGAGGCGCTTAGAAGCACCTCCTGAGCCCCGCGTTCAGAGGAAAGCCGTGCAGGGAGTGTTTACATGCTCCCCGCACTGCCAGAAGTGACATGCTCCCCGTTGTCAGCAGCAGCGGTGGCTGAAAACGCAGGGCTTTGAAGAGGTGCATTCTGAAAGCCTAAAAAGTGAGGCTTTCAGAACATGCCTCTTGAAAGCCCCGCGTTTCCAGCCGCTGCCGACAACGGGGAGCACGTCACTTCTGGCAGCGCAGGGAGTGTGCAAACACTCCCCATGCAGCTTTCCTCTGAACGCGGGGCTCAAGAGGCGCTTCTAAGCGCCTCATTTAAAAGCAGCCTCTGAACCTAACGGTGAAGCATCTTTTTAATCGCTACATTCAGAAAGCAATCACCCATTCCATCAAAATCCTGCAATGATCACTATTTTTTTTTCCCCCTGACTACAACAGGAAGTAATTAATGCCTTGAAACAGACATGGCATGTTTCCTGTTTTGTATGTGTGGCCTGTCATAATCCCATCCGCAATAACGTTTTTCATTTGGAGGATGGAGATCCCTACTGTGAGACAGGTGAGTCGTAACATAATGAGTGTTATAGGCTTTTTGACTGTCCATTATAGTACATAGGGTACAAATGACCAACATTTTAATGAATTTCTTGCTTTGAGTCCTGTCTTTTTGTTGTCGGTTTCACTTTTGACATTTTCTTGCCAAACCTACTAAATGATTTTATTTCCAGTTTTTCACATGATGTTGGGACCCTTGCTTTTTGGGTTGATCTTACACATTTTAGGCAATTAATTGTTGATTTGTGTACTAAGGCAAAGTATTGTCAAACACAATTTAAGGGTGAAAACAGACATGATGCTAACTCCACTTTAACATCTCTTCAGCATTTTTAAATGCATGTTTTAGGGCTGCATAGGGCACCAATACAGCTCTTCAACATGCATAAGAAATGTTAAAACGGTGTTAAAGTGGAGTTAGGGTGAAAACAGACATGACGCTAAGTGCCCAGTTTTGAAAACATCCTGTTACTGACCTGCCTGTATTGAACTCTCTGTGCATAGATTGTTTTGAAATACCATCTGTGCTAGAGCTGCAGCCAGGCATCCAAAGGCCCTTTTCTCATGAGACTCCTCCCCCTCACTCACGTGGGCGGAGAGGGGGCATCCATGTGGCCACCGGTGGGGATGGGTGGGGGTGCATACTCACTCCTGCACTCCACTGATCCCCCATGCACGGAGGCATTGAAGAAAATAGGTGCCTCCATGGAGATGGGTGTGCGTCCGTGTGATGGGCCGCACACCCGCCATGTCCTCCACCCATCCCCCACACACTGCGGCTCCTTCTGGGCCCATGTGAAAAGGGCCAAAGATTCGGGCACCCACAACGAAACTGGGGAGCCTGAATCGACTGGCCCCATTGGTGCCCAAATGGGACCCAACAGTCTACTCAAATGCTCTGGCTGGCCGTTGAAAATGACAGACCCAGCCAAGATGGCTGCAGAGCCCCAGCTGGGGACTGTCACTATCAAAGGCTGCTTCCCCACTCTCCAGTGCCTCTCGTGTGAGCTGCAATGGGTAATAAAATTAGTACCCATGGGTAATGCCTTAGAGGTGCTGGGGGTGGAGGAGAAGTGCCAACTTGAGAGGCGCTATAGAAGCAGGGAACGCCGGCCAGCCTTTGAAATTGACAGGCCCCAGCCAGGACCCCTCCAGATCTAGGCTCCACAGCACTCTTGTCCAATGCTTGTCAGTTTCAAAAGCAGCTTCCTGGCCACAATACGTATCAGAGCACTGTGTGGAGGAAGCCCCGGCCCACGTCTGAAACTGACACGTCCCGGCTGGAGAGTTGCAGAACCAGGATCTGCAGCGCTCCCGGCTGGGGCTTGTCATTTAATGCTCACATTTTGGGGCATCGGGCACCTGAATGGTTCTCAGGTAGCCTGTCAGGTGCCTGAAAATGTGGGGAATACCCATGGGTACTAATTTTAGTACCCGATACAGCTCTGATTTGAGCCCCGGGACCTCACGTGTGGAGTCCCGCAGGGTGCCATTCTGTCCCCCCTCTTGTTTAACATCTATATGCAGCCGTTAGGGGAGATCGTGAGGGGGTTTCAGGGCATGCAGTGTCATCAGTATGCTGATGACACTCAGCTCTACCTCTCCTTTTCCATTGACCCAGGCCATGCAGTCTCCCTATTTTCCCAGTGCCTGTCAGCTGTGGGGGCTTGGATAAGGTCGAGCCATCTGCAATTGAATCCTGACAAGATGGAGGTGATGTTGGTGGGCGAGGGCTTGGGGGACCTGGGTGTGGTTGAATCTCCTCTTTTTACAGGGGTTCGCCCTCCCATGGTCTCTCAAGTGCGGAGTCTGGGTGTGCTTATCGATTCACGGCCTGTCTCTTATACACATCTAGATGTGTATAAGAGACAGGTTACATCTTGTCCGGCAGCTTCGGCCGTATCTCTCAGACTCCGACCTCGCCACTGTCATCCATGCCTTCATCACCTCAGGGCTGGATTACTGTAACGCGCTCTACGTGGAGGTGCCCGAGAAACTGGTCCGGAGGCTGCAGCTGGTGCAGAATGCTGCAGCCCATCTCCTTACGGGGGCGGGTCGCAGGGAGCGCATGACACCAGTGCTCCGGGCTCTGCACTGGCTGCCTATAAAGTACTGGGCCAGGTTCAAGGTGCTGGTTTTAAACTTTAAAGCCCTTCACGGCCTGGGCCCTGCCTATCTGTGGGACCGCCTCACTCCCCATGTGCCCATGCAACCCCTGAGATCGTCCGTGGGAGCCTTTTTGGAGGTTCCCCGGGCGAGGCGGGTGGCCACCGATATTAGATCTTTTTCGGTGACCGCCCCTGTGCTGTGGAATTCGCTCCCGGAGGAGGCTCGGTTGGCTCCCACTCTCCTGCTGTTTTGGCGTGTATGTAAGACCTCGCTGTTCCACCAGACTTTTGGCGAGGGGGTGGGGTGGGGGGTGGGGATTTCTTCACATACTGTATTTTTTAATTGTTTAAAAAAATTTATATTGTTATAATTTTATTGAATGTTCGCCGCCCCGGGCTGCCCTGAGGTCAGGAGGGGTGGGATATACATTTTAAATAAATAAAATAAATAATTTCTGAAGAAAACAGCAGAGAAAAAAAAACCTGTCAGGCAATAATTTCTGGGTATGAAGAGGAAAGAAAACAAGGATTTTATTCTGCCTACTGCTTATTTCACATAAGAGCCAGCAAACATATTGCCACTGCAAACAGAAGTTAGTCAAACAGGGATATATCTATTTTATGAATGGCTGTAAAACAGGGGTAGGGAAAAGAGTACTTTTTAATTTAGACAGATAAATAGCTTTAACAAATATGGTTGGGGTGCAGAGATAATAGGTTTACAGTTCAGACAACTGCAGAAGATGATTCTTCCTATTAATCTGCTCCCTTGACAAGAGTCAAAAGAGGAGACTGAAGCTGCGAGTGAGTACGTGACTCTATCCTCCCTGACATTCTTTTCTGTCATGTGATGAACCTTGGCAGGCTCTAGTCTGCCATCTCAACTCACTGCCAGCTGATGAAATGGAAATGATTCTGAACTGAAATCTCTACTTGTTCCACCTATGCTTCCTTCTGGAAAACCTGTGTTTGTGTCCTACAGATTACTATGCCCTATTTGGTACCATGTGCCATGGCTGCGAATTTCCCATTGAAGCTGGGGACAGGTTTCTGGAAGCCTTGGGCCACACCTGGCATGATACCTGCTTTGTGTGCTCAGTAAGTACAACTTATTCTATCTTCAAAACAAATTCATAGCAATGATGCTTGTGCTAACCTGAGTGATGTGGGAGGAGCAGCTAAAATATCTTTTCATCGTCATAACACAAACAAAAAGCACTTTCACAGTTGTTGGGAAGGCGGGTTGCTATTTGTAAGAATTTGGCACCTTTTTAGAGGTAGTTTGACATGGAATTTGGCCAGATGTTAACCATTGATGCCTACCCCTTTTGCAGCACTAAGTCCACAATGGTAAAAGTCATTTTGTTTGTGGTGTACTGGAGGTGTGTAAATTCAGGACAGGGACACAGCAGTCCACAGCCCACTGTGCCCTGGCCTCTCTAGTTAACGCCCGCACTGGAGTTTGTCGTGGATTGCTCAAAGAGTGAATCTTTTTTATGATCAGTTTATCCTGCCTTGATATTTTAGGTATTTATTGTAATTCCCCATTCACCTAAATTAATCCTTAGGCATTTACTCTTATTCATGCAAGGTTACCAATCTCTGTGTATTACAGAAGTAAATGTATTGATAGAAATGAAGGAAACCAATTGCAGCTGAAATGAAAACATTCTATCTATCCATCTTTTTATTTTGTGAACAGAACAAATAGCACTAAACAGAGGATTTCCTAAATAGCTCAGTGTTGTTCAAAATCTTGCTCCCATTTAAATCAGTGTTTCTCTAGCTTCTCCTCCACTTAGTCCGTTCCCCGATATACTCCAGATCTCCTTCCCTGTAACGTAAACTATACATGTGCATCTGTGGTTTCTTGACTTCCGGAATGTATCTCTGTCTATGTTTTCTCCCCTCCCTTGCCTCTCCTAAATTGTATGCCTGCTGGGGCAGGGACCTGTTTATTATTAATAATTGTAAACCAGCAGGTACATTGTTGCTGCTATATAAATATTTAATCATAATCATGTTAAATTGTTTACCTTCAGCAGAAGCAAAGTTAGGCCAGTGGTGATTGCTTTTCAAATTTCACCCTGAATGTTTGGTCCCTAGCAATCGGGAAAAAAGTGAATGGATGATTGTGCTTTAATAGATGGTAATTATTGGGGATTGAACATATTGTGTGTGTTTTTGTCCCCCCCCTCTATTTCAGGTATGTTGTGACAGTTTGGAGGGTCAGACTTTCTTCTCCAAGAAGGATAAGCCTCTGTGCAAAAAACATGCTCACTCCGTGAACTTCTGAAGCGGTTAGTCTGTGTTTTGCTAAGAAACATGTATTTATTTTATATGTTTATTAAAATATTAGATATCCTGCCCCTCTTGCCAAAGGCAGCTCAGGGCAGCTTAAAGCATATAAAAATACATACACAAAAACACAATCAACATAAACATTAAACATCTAAAAAGGGGGGGAAAGAGGGGAGAGAAAAGTGGAGAAAAAACCCACGCACACCGGAAAAGAGGAGAGAAGGAGGAGTGTGGAAAACATAAAAATTCCAAAGAAAGATATACCCCAGCCTTACTGCCCCCGCATAAAGTAAGAACCCACTGTCACCCATCTCCCTTGCTAAAGGCCTGGCAGAACAGCACGGCCTTGCATTGATGCTAAAAGGAGGAGACGTCCGGGGCTACCTGGGCCTCCGCCGGGAGGGAGTTCCGCAGCCTCAACGCGGCTACCGAGAATGCCTTCCCCATAGTCACCCCCCCCCCAGGATACCCAGGGGACTTCGAGAAGGGCGCTCACGGTCAACCGCGGGGGCTGATCCAGAGCACGAGGAGTGAGGCGATCCCACAGATATATGGGGCCCAAGCCCTATACGGCTTTATAGGTAAGAACCATCGCCTTGAATCTGGCCCAGAAGACTATAGGCTGCCAGTACAGAGAACGGAGCATCAATGTAATATGCTCCCAGCGGCCTGCCCTGTAAGGAGACGGGCGGCCGCATTCTGCACCAGCTGCAATCTCCGAACCGTCACCACGGGCAGCTCCACATAGAACACATTACAATAGTCCAGTCTTAAGGTAAGGAAGGCATGGATGATAGTGGCCAGGTCGGAGTCTGAGGCGTATGGCCGTATTGCTAGAAACATAGCAAGCAAATGGAGGGAGGGGAGATGTGCCCACTGCTCATTTACAGTAGATTACTAAAATATGCAGATTTTTTAGACATGGAAGCAGAAAGTGAGGACTTAAGATATTTTATTCACAACAGTGAGGAGTAATTCTCAGTTTACATTTTAATCTATAAAGACAGGAGGCGGGGGGGATCTTCATTCTGAAAATATGCATTTACAATGTGTGTGTGTTTTGCACAAAAAAATACTGAATTAGTCTTGTATATTATACACATTTTTTATTTGCTTTAAATATTGCAACTGAAGTGGTTTCAGATTAGCCGCCTGGTAAAATAAAACTTGGTTTTGCTATTGTTGGGGAGGGGAATGGGTTGTGGCTTCAGATAGTAAGTTTAACTGGTATGTATTGGAGGGTTTTTTGGTTATTTGTTTGTTTTAAAGTGCATCAAGAAATATTGAAGCTAGAAATCATTATAGCATTAAAATTAAGTTTTCAAATTAAAAATGTCTAGGATACTTAGGCCATGATTTTAATGCATGGCATTGTTGTGATAAACCAGTTCTTTAAATCCCAAGCTACCTGGAGTTTTGCCTTTTAGTAGTCAAAGTTTAAATAGTTCTGGAAAAGGCTACCAAAAAGGGGGGGCTGCTACCCAGAATTTAAACGGTGCCCCTAAAGACACCAGATGGTATACATGAGAGACTGCTCCTTAAATTTGATAAATATCACTAAAATGTTAAGAAAGCAACTCAGGCTATGAAATTGCAGCTCGTGGAGAAACATCAGATCTTAACCGTCAAGGTTTTTAATATTTCTGTGTTCCAGGTCCGCACTTTTGGTGCTCTAACAAGTGCCATGGGGAAAGGAGGAAGGAAGGAACTACTTCAACTTTCTGGATACTTCATTATCGCACAAAGAGGAGTGCAACTAAAGACATTATTATTTTCCTATTACAATCCTACTGATCTAGCTGCCAGGTGTTGGTTTGCCATTATGCATACTGCAAACCTATTTTCTTGTACAACTGCTATAATTGTATTAACTTAATTTGTGCATCTCTCACCCTCTCTTCTCCAGAGAAGAGACTTAGGCTGTTGCATAATAGAATATTGGGTAAAGCTGCTCACAGTCTCCCTCTCCTTGAAAAGGAACACACAAAGCCACTAATGTAGATGTACGTGATCACAAAAGACTTATCTAAAAAGTATCACAAAAAAAACACCTTAATCCCCAGCATCTTCTACCGACTGAAGTGAAATTTCCCCATGTGCAAAGAATTAAACACAAGTTTTATGCATCTCTTTAAAGTCCCAATTAACCTTCCAATATGTTCTTAGTTGTGTATATACATTGTGCTGACACTCTGCACAGTACTGAATTTCTGCCAGTGGGATTTGCACCACAGAGGAGAGGAAGTTGAAGTCATTCACAAATTAGAGGAGGACAGTCTGGATGGGTTTCCAATAGCTAGTCTTTATTGTTTCTGCCGTTAAGATATCTCAATTAATTGTTGACAATTCAAGCTGATCCTGGGGAAGAAGTGTTCTTCATGGGCTTCTAGGGAAGAAAATTGGCACATTGAATTGTCATGGTTCAGTAAAGAAATATTTACATAAAATATATCCACGAAGTGAAACAGCAGCACCGTAAAACCAAATTGCTGTGACTACAATCTGGAAACCAGTTATTCTGAAATACTCCCATTGAGGTCAATAGGATTGCTCTAGAGTAAGTGCTTTCAGGAACGTAACCTGCAGTTGTGAGCTACAAAATATTCAATGCAGGAGCCCCCTTTGATGTGCAGAGAGACAGACATTAGCAGTGCATTAAAAAAATGCCAAGGCAGTGGAAAGCCAAGCCCAACCCCTGTCTCTTATACACATCTAGATGTGTATAAGAGACAGGGGGGAGAGGGGGCATCCATGTGGCCACCGGTGGGGATGGGTGGGGGTGCATACTCACTCCTGCACTCCACTGATCCCCCATGCACGGAGGCATTGAAGAAAATAGGTGCCTCCATGGAGATGGGTGTGCGTCCGTGTGATGGGCCGCACACCCGCCATGTCCTCCACCCATCCCCCACACACTGCGGCTCCTTCTGGGCCCATGTGAAAAGGGCCAAAGATTCGGGCACCCACAACGAAACTGGGGAGCCTGAATCGACTGGCCCCATTGGTGCCCAAATGGGACCCAACAGTCTACTCAAATGCTCTGGCTGGCCGTTGAAAATGACAGACCCAGCCAAGATGGCTGCAGAGCCCCAGCTGGGGACTGTCACTATCAAAGGCTGCTTCCCCACTCTCCAGTGCCTCTCGTGTGAGCTGCAATGGGTAATAAAATTAGTACCCATGGGTAATGCCTTAGAGGTGCTGGGGGTGGAGGAGAAGTGCCAACTTGAGAGGCGCTATAGAAGCAGGGAACGCCGGCCAGCCTTTGAAATTGACAGGCCCCAGCCAGGACCCCTCCAGATCTAGGCTCCACAGCACTCTTGTCCAATGCTTGTCAGTTTCAAAAGCAGCTTCCTGGCCACAATACGTATCAGAGCACTGTGTGGAGGAAGCCCCGGCCCACGTCTGAAACTGACACGTCCCGGCTGGAGAGTTGCAGAACCAGGATCTGCAGCGCTCCCGGCTGGGGCTTGTCATTTAATGCTCACATTTTGGGGCATCGGGCACCTGAATGGTTCTCAGGTAGCCTGTCAGGTGCCTGAAAATGTGGGGAATACCCATGGGTACTAATTTTAGTACCCGATACAGCTCTGATTTGAGCCCCGGGACCTCACGTGTGGAGTCCCGCAGGGTGCCATTCTGTCCCCCCTCTTGTTTAACATCTATATGCAGCCGTTAGGGGAGATCGTGAGGGGGTTTCAGGGCATGCAGTGTCATCAGTATGCTGATGACACTCAGCTCTACCTCTCCTTTTCCANCCCTTTTTACCCACCCCTTACCTACAGCCCCCACCCTACCACCCTAGCCCTGTACAAAAAAGCCCACACAATAATAATAACAATCCCCTGCAGCCCCCGAAGTGCCCCAAAAGTGCCGCGCCCTTCGGCCGCTAGCCTGCGGCTCAGCCGCTGGTCCCGGGGTTTTTAACCCCCCGCTACTTCCGGGTGGGGGGGAGGGGACAGGTCAGCCCACGTGGCTGGCCTCTGCGATTCCCCCCCTAGCCCCCCAAAGCTCACTGTTCGTTCTTCCCCCCGCAGGTCCCCAGCGGGCAGTGGCGGCGATGGAGTCAAATGGAAGCTTTGCACACAATCCTGCTGTGTCAGTGACTTCTAAGAGATGTCTCTGGCTTTAAAGTAGCTGTGCCGCCCTTTATGTTTTGAGGCAATGGAAGGCTGCTGAAGCTTTCCCCTGACGCATTGCTATTGTGTCTCCCTGCATCCATCAAAAGAAACTCCTGTGCTGTTGTGTCTGCCTCACCCATCTTACGTTCCAAATAGCCCACTAAGGCAGGATTCAGCTTATTTCCAGGCTGAATTTTTCCTAAATGCTAACTTCCAGTAGTATGAAGAGAGGTGCCCTAAAGCAGTTTAAAACATTTATGGGATGGTCATAGGGGAAGGGAAAAAGGAGGAACAGATAAGTTGAAAAGTCTGTGAGACTCGTATCATTTTTAGGAGCAAGGCCGAGGTTCGTTTTGAAACAGCTAGACTTTAGAGTGTGGCCCGCCCCTGCCTCTCCTCTCCCCCCCCCCTCCCCTCCCCGGGCAAACTGCCCATCTCTGGGCCCTGCTCCTCCAGCGCCAGCAACGCCCTTCCCCCCCCCCCCAAAAAAAAATTCCTTTGGAGATGCACAGCACAGGTTTGATGGGATGACAAGCGTGAAATTTATATTCTGAAACTGCACAATTTTACTTTTAGAGGAAGGATGGGAAACAATTATTTCTATTATTCTGCATGCTTTGTATGCTTGGAAGATCTCACATTTTAAAAGTTACTTTAATGATTATTTTTAAGCCCCTTGTGGTAAAATCTTTGGGATTTCTCAGTTGCTAAGGAATTCTAGAACAGCAACTTGGAAAGGGCCAACACTGTGGCTTTATGCAGTCATTTTAGCATCCTTTTATTTGTGGTTTGTTTATTTCTGTGTTTAAAATGAAAATAGGAGTTGTCTTCAAATATGGAATTGAAACTCTCACAAATCACTTAAATGGAGCTAATAAGTGTGTTAAACCAAACACAAAAAACAAAGTTTAGAAATCTTGGAACCACTTCAAATGCCAATAGAATCAGAATTGATATCGGTAGAATCAAAATTGCACACCACATGCATTTTAGCGTTTTCTGATGGGTGGGGCTTCAATAGGGCACCTCACCATAATGCTGTATGTCTCATATTTATTTTGCTTAGGAATATTCCATATTGCTATCCTTTGTTTGGAAGCCTTCCCTATTTTTTACCTCTGGAATGTTCAGGTATATATTTCTTTTAACCTTCAGACTTGATATAGCAGAAATCAGCCCTGCTCAACTTTCTGCTGGAGATTGTACAACTCCCCAAATTCTTTTCCAAGTATGGTTGACTTAGCATGCAGTGCTCAGACTCTGAGCAGTCCTGCCGTCACATACTCGGCAAATGTACTAGCAGCTTTCTTTTAAAATGGAAAGTTGGCTACTGTGGGGCTTTTTCTTGCATGGATGTTCAGTCACTGTTCTCCAAAATAGGCCTATTTAGAGGGCAGAGCAGAATCCTAAATGTTTTGAGGCAAAAGTTATTTAAAGATGCATGATCAAGCCATGATGGTAGATTTTGCATGTTATAATTAAACTCTTAATGCTGCATTATCTGTAAATATAATTAATGTGTAAGGTGACTATGGGTGAAAACAGACATGACGCTAACCACCCTTGGTGGTCATTTATGCATGTTTCAGGGCTGCATAGGGCACCAATACAGCCCTGCAACATGCATAAATAACCACCAAGGGTGGTTAGCGTCATGTCTGTTTTCACCCAATGTTACAAGAAAAAAAAGCAAAGAATGGATAATTGCAATATGATAACCAGTGTGGCATAATTTTACTTACAATATGTGTAGCAAAGGGGATTTTCAGATTAAATGAATGGCATTGCAAGGAATGTATACTTCCAGACACTGAGTGTGGTTTTATTTACTGCTTTTATTACTCTTTGGCTTCCACTTTTTTTCTTCACTCCTGAAATTTTCATTTAAAAATACAGCTCTTTCTTTCTTCAGATTTGTTTCTTGATAAGCGTGTATTTAAGAAACAAGCCAGCAAAGCAATATGATGTACACATTAATAAATGCCTGTGGAATTGCAACATTTATTTTTCTTTGTTTTTACTTTTCTAATCTGTATATTTTCTTATGATCACACAAGGTAAGCAGAAATTCGCACAAAACAATCCCACTAATCAAGTCTTTATTTAGCATTCTTTATTTCACAGTTCTAGCCAAAGCAGAATACTTTGCAGTGTTTATTTTAAAGGATGTCTGGTGTTCTCCCTGAGTTGAGACTGTCTGTAGCAATACTATCTCCTATGACTGGCATTATCTGATACTGTATTTAGCCTTGGTACAAAGCATTCTCTGCTTTCACCTAAGGATACTTAACCATCTACTGTAACATGGTCAATTACTTCATGATAACACTAGCCTCATAAGATTCTTATGAGCAGGGTATCCCTTAACCAGGAAAATGCACTGTTGTTTGTACAAGCTGGAAAAAATACCGCACATGGCTGTGTAAAATTTAGAGGCACCTTTATAGGAATTCAGCCTCTGCTTCAAATGTTTAGGCTACAAATAAGACAAATGCAAGTCTATTTGCAAACAGTATATTAAACTCCAGAAGCCAAACTCTTAAAGGCATCAAGTCTCCATTTGACGTTTTAATGGCAGAGGTTTGGTTTCTATCAATCACAACGTCATTTTACATTAAAATGCACCCACAAAAGTAAGAGATCTGTCATTCATTCATTAAGAAACTGTAATCCAGTGTAAGATTTATTGGCTTAAAACTCAACAGTGTGTTTTCACAATAAATCCCCTCTCAGTGCTCGACCCAGAACAAATCTTTCTGTCACTCAAAATGTTTGCTGATCAAAATGCCACGTATAAGATCATCAAAGGTTTTCTCACAAAATTGCATATAAATCCTTTTACCAGCAAAAGCTTAATTTAGGCTTGAGTTTTACTTTCTTGAGACATTAGTTAATATCTTGTGCTCAGACAAGATCTTGGTTATATCAAAAACACATAGAGCCTAATTTATTATTAGCAGTCTGGTGTTAATTAGGGGGAATTACCAGAAATAGTTCACTTGATGGAAATTTATTACAGGATCACACTTTACTGATGGCAAAATAGGAGTCACTGAAAGAGTGCAGCTTCTACTCGTAACTAACTAATTAATAAGGTGCCAAAATTCCTCCAACAAGGGTTTGGTCCTAACTATGAGAACCTCACAGGGCAAATGACTCCTAGGCAGTATTTAAAATTTAAAGGGGTGGGAAGGCAAACGAGAGGGGAAGAAGAAATCACTACCCAGCAGAAGTCTCAAAAATTGTGTGGTTTAGACTTCTAAATGAAAGTATTTAACTTAGTTCCTGGGCTTGTTAAGGTATTGGTTTCCTCTCTTGCAGACAGAAAAACAACTGTCCATTTATAATCTTCCTTGGTGTTCTAGAATTTGTCTTCTGTAGATTACCCATTACAGATCGTACTTTATGAATAGATCTTTGGAAATAATCATTCATTGTACTGCATATTATTCATGTTAAAATGTCTCCTTTTTAATTTTAATGACTTAGAAAGCAGAATCTCAGAGTAGGTGACAAATGTTTATATTAGTATCTAAGGCATGGCTTCCATACCTTTAATACACCCAAATATGCAGCCTGTTCTATAATCTAAGAATTGGAAAACACTCTTTTTGCAATATCTTGTGTGGCTCAGTGTGTATCACACTGATGATGCACATGAACACGGTAGAACATCACCAAACCTTGCACACTCTGTCTTGTAAAACAAAACTAAAAAATAATTCTGCAGTGCCTAGTGGAGAAGATATTGGGCAGGACCTGAGAGACCAAGGTTCAAATGCCCTCTTAGCCCTGAATTCCCTTAGTGGCCTTGGGCAAGCCACGATCATTCAGCCTCAATTCCTCATCTCTAAAATGGGAGTAATTCTGGCCTACTTTACAGGGTTCTTATAAGAATGAACTAGATAAGAATAATGAAGCGCTTTAAACACTTAAAGTGCTACTAAATTATAAATAATAGCATGGTTGGTCTGGAATAGTATTGTAGAGTAGGATTTTCAAAGGGCTTAAATTAATTAGTCCTGTGCTTCTAAATCCCTTGGGCAATTTCAGAAATTCCACCCTTCTGTTATGTTTTTTAAGACCCTGGGAAAATACTAGAATAGATTATAAAACATTACAAGCACCTTTATGAGAATGCAGTGCCTGCTCAGAACTAGTAAGGATTTGTCAGGATTTGGAACAAGTCATGCCAGACTAATCTTGCCTGCTTTGATAGTGTAACTACTTTAGTGGACGTGGGGAATGCTGTGGACACAACTTGATTTAGCAAAGTGTTTGACAGTGTTTCATACAAGATCCTCATTGACAATTTTACAACAAGGTGGATTCCCAGCAGGTTGAAGAGCAGTGCTCTCAATGATCATCAATTGCTCATCATCAAACTGGAGGGATGTATTGAGTGTCGGCCCACAGAGCTCTGGACTGGTCTATCAGCATCTTTATTCATGACTTGGATGAAGGAGTGGAGGAAACACTTGTCAAGTTTGCAGATAACACAAATCTGTGAGGGGTAGCTAACACCTTTAGAAGACAGACTCAAATAAATCTTGATATGTTAGAAATCTGGGCTGAAATTAACAAAACAAAATCCAACTGAGATCAATGTAAAGTGCTGCATTTTGGGGGAAGAAAAACCAAATGCACAAGTATAAGATGGAGAATACCTGGCTTGGTAACAGCACATATGAAAAGGATCTAGGGATTGCTGAATATACTCAGCAATATGATGTGGCTGCAAAAACCCCAACACGAATCCAATTTTAGGCTGCATTAACAGAAGCATTGTCTCCAGGTCAGCAGAGGTAATAATTCCACTCCATTCAGCACTAGGCAGGCCTCACTTGAAGCATTGTTTCTAATTTTGGGCACCCCATTTTATGAAGAGCTGATAAACTGGATAGAGAGGGATCAAAGAAGGGCAACAAAGATGATAAATGTTCTGGAAAGCAAGTCTTATAAAGTCAATGGAGTAGTGCTATTGGCACCAACTGCTTTTAAGGAGATCTACACCAATGCCATAGAGCAGGGGGCGGGGCGGGGGGGCAAATGAGGCCCTCTAGAGACCAAAATAGGCCCGTGGCTAGATTATTATTTATTATTATTATTATAAACATTTATATAGCACCAGCCATGTGCCTGGCGCTGTACAGAACATAGAAATAGACGCGGTCCCTGCCTGTGGCTTACAATCTAAAAGACGAGGAGGAGACAGGGAGAGGGGACAGTGGGAGAGACAGGGGAGAAGACAAACAAAGATTCAAGCGGATGCGAAGTCTCAGGTGCGTGTGCTTGGCTTGGTTACAATCAGGTTGGTTGCAGCAGTCTGCAGAGGAGGGCAGACAGTAAGTATATGGGGAACGACTAGCAGGCATTGGGAAAGGCGGCGAGGAAAAAGTGGGTCTTGAGGAGGGATTTGAAGGAGCGGAGGGAGGGGGCAAGGCGGATGTGGGTAGGGAGGGAGTTCCAGGCATGGGGGGCAGCGAGGGAGAAGGGTCGAAGGCGGTTAGGTGAGCAGGAGAAACGAGGGAGAGTGAGGGAGGGGACAGAGGAAGAGCGGAGAGCGCGTGCAGGAGTGCGTAGGGAGATTAGGTCCGAGAGGTAAGGGGGAGCTTGGTTGTGGAGTGTTTTGAACGTGAATACCAGGAGTTTAAACAGGATACGTTCAGGAAGGGGGAGCCAGTGAAGAGAGAAGAGGAGAGGCTGCACATGGTCGAAGCGACGGGCAGAGTGAATGACCTTGGCAGCGGAGTTTTGGATTGCGATAAGGGGGGACAGGTGAGAGCGAGGGAGGCCAGCAAGGAGGAGGTTGCAGTAATCGAGGCGAGAGATAACCATGGCATGAACAAGGGTTTTGGCCGAGGAGGTAGAGAGAAAGGGGCGGATCCGAGCAATGTTATGGAGGGCGAATCGGCAGGATTTGGCAACAGAGTCAATGTAAGGTTTAAAAGAGAGGTGCGTGTCAAAGATGAAGCCCAAGCTACGGGCTTGGAGAACAGGATGGATGGTGACTCCATCGATGCAGATGGGCAGGTTAGAGGGAGAGGAAGAGGAGGGAGGAAAAATGAGGAGTTCGGTCTTGGCCATGTTGAGCTTGAGTTGACGTCGGGACATCCAGGCAGAGATATCAGAGAGGCAGTTGACGAGGCGTGAGTGGACAGAAGAGGAGAGAGAGGGGGTAGAAAGATAGAGTTGGGTGTCATCAGCGTAGAGATGATATTGGAATCCGTGGGAGGCAATAAGTTTGCCAAGGGACAGGGTGTAAATAGAGAAGAGGAGAGGGCCAAGGACAGAGCCTTGGGGGACCCCAACCGAAAGGGGGAGGGAGGAGGAGTTTGACTCGGGGAGCGAGACTTTAAAGGAGCAGTCAGAGAGGTAGGAGAAGAACCAGTCAAGGACAGAGCCACGGAAGCCCAAAGAGTAAAGCGAGTCCAATAGAAGCAAGTGGTCAACAGTGTCAAAGGCAGCAGAGAGGTCAAGGAGGACAAGAATGGAGTAGAGGCGCTTAGGTTTAGCAACAAGTAGATCATTGGTGATCTTGGCCAGGGCAGTTTCAGTAGAGTGGAGGGGGTGGAAGCCGGATTGGAGAGCGTCCAGGGAGTGGGCAGTGGGAGTAGACGACACGTTCAGAAGCTTTGAGGCAAAGGGAAGGAGGGAGACTCGCCGGTAACCAGAGGGGTCCAGGGTGGGCTTTTTGAGGATGGGGGAGACGGTGGCATGCTTGAAGGCAGAGGGGAAGGAGCCTGTGGAAAGGGAGAGATTGATAAAATGTAGAAGTGGGGGGGTGACAGTGGGAGTAATAGAGGTCAGGAGGCGGGAGGGGATTGGGTCAAGGGGACAGGTGGAGGGGTTGGATGAAGAGAGCACAGCAGAGATTTCCTATAGAGAGGCAGGACGGAAGGATGTGAGGGGGGAGGGAGGCAATGTCCCGACGGATCTTGTCAATCTTTGAGGTGAAGAATGATGCAAGATCCTGAGCAGCAAGGGAAGAAGGTGGAGGAGGGCAAGGGGGTTTAAGAGGGGAGTCAAAAGTAGAGAAGAGGCGTCGAGGGTCGCAAGAGAAAGATTTGATCCTGGAGGCATAATAGCATTGTCTAGCCAGGGAGATAGCCGAGGAGAGGGAGAATTTGTAGTGGAGGAAGTCAGGGAGGGAGCGGGATTTGCGCCAGAGGTGTTCGGCAGCCCGGGTGCAGGAGCAGAGGTAGCGGATGTTAGGGGTGAGCCAGGTGTACTTGGGGTGAGCAAGATGTACTTGGTCCCTTTCCAGTGCCTGAATCTGGCCTCTGAATCCTGTTCCTACCCTCATCCACTGAAAGAATGAGCTCCAGTTAAGGGAGCAGAAATGAGGGCATGCACACCAGGGTAGGGGACAGATCCATGATCTGGAGCCACCTCTTTTTGAGTGCACCATTCATGCACCCCTGCCTACATCTTCTGTGTGACCCCGAGTTTCTGATCCTTTCCAAAGTGGCCCTAACACTGTCAGAGGGAGCTTTTAGATGTAACAGCCGCGGCTGCCACGCACATCTCCAGGTGGTGGAGGCAGCCATCACTCCAGCCAGGATGTGCTGGCCTGCCAAAGAAGCATTATGGTGGCCTGGGCCAAGGAGGAGGCGAGGTGACACAAGGACATGCATCCACACATCCCCACCCCTGTGCTGCATGCAGCGCCCTTCCCCCTGGCTGATGGGTGCCATGGCACCCGGCCCCTGTCACCACTCTGGATCGGGTTGAGTAAAGTGGGTTATCCGACATGATAGCCCACTTTACTCTGCCGGCTGGCTCCCAACTGTGGAGTTGCTTAGCCTGGCTGTCACTCAGGGATTTAGCTAAACTCCAACATGGTCGTGAGCCAGACCATGGTAAAATCTGGTGGCTGCTTTTAAACATGACATTGGCACCTGGATTAATCTGTGCTAAAGTGGATTAATCCATGACAGTGTCACATCCGAAAACACCCAGAGAGCTGCTTAATGAAACAAGTTTAAGTATAGGTGACAGAATTAGCTAGTTTGTATGCCATGTAGGAAACTTGACTGATGGAAACAAGCACACACTTAGTCTCATATTGGGTCTTAAGCCTAGTTTTGCTAAGTCTTGCCTTAGCCAGAAACTCAGTGGGTGATCTTGGGTCAGTCACAATATTCTGTCTAACCTACCTCACAGGGTTGTTGTGAAGATTAAAAATTGTGTTAATTTGTTATATGTGAAGCGTTCAGAGTGCCATGGCAGGTGGGTGCTATATAAAAAAAATGATGACTATTTCTTCTTTGGGAAATGTTTTGCCATCTGAATAATTGGAATAATGCTATTTATAGTGGATAGTTTTAAATTAAATGATGGGTAATTTCAGACGTGATGGGCCCGTAGGCCCGCCATGCTGACCCCCGGACCGGGCCGTCCTTTAGACGTGCCAGCCTGATTTCGGAGGGAGATTGGGAAGGGGGAGGGGCTGTGTAGCACAATGTGTGGCCGCTCAGCCCCGCCCCGCCCCATGCTTCCTCGGCCGCCCGTCCACAGGGAGACAGGCGATCGCAGCGGCCAATGAGGCCGCTGCGCCCGACCCCATCCCGAGGTTAGGGCCTGATTCCGGGACAGGGCTGGCGAGCAGACGTGCAGCGCTGCCATCGCAGGCCCCATTCTGGATCATGGCTACTCTAACCACGGTTCTCGACCTCCGGCCGGCCGAAGGTCGAGAACCATGGTCAAGCTTGGTCCCAGCCAGGGGTTCACCGTGGTGAACATCTGGCTGGGACCAAACAGACGTTCCCGGAAACGCCACCACCACAGGGAATCCACTGACGTTCACTGTGGTGAAAGGTGTTTTTGTAACATCTGAAATTACCCGATGTGTTCTCCCAATCACTACAAAGATATAATGCTTACCCTCTCATGCCTATAGAATTGTACAAATTAATGTTTTGCACTGCTTTGGCACTGTTAAATTACATAATGCTTGCCCCAGATACCAGCACAGTGGTTTTGCTTGACAGTATCTGGTGGTCACTAACACCCACACCACACCATACAGTTTTAACCCCAAATTTGGTTGACATGGTATAACCCCCAGAGACTTTGATGTGGTCTGCATATTATTTATTTATTTATTTATTTATT
>QEPC01001236.1:1395344-1411400 GCA_003113815.1 Sphenodon punctatus
TGTCTCCTCTGCCAAAACTCTCATCCATGCCCTAGTTATCTCACGCCTCCACTATTGTAATCTCCTCCTCGCTGGCCTTCCCCGCTCTCACCTTGCTTCCCTCATCTCTGTTCAAACCTCTACTGCCAGGATCATCCACCTAGCCCGTCGCTTTGACTATGTGCAGCCTCTCCTCTCCTCCCTCCACTGGCTCCCCCTTCCTGAGCGTATTCTGCACAAGCTCCTCGTCTTCACCTACAAAGCCCTTCATAATCTTGCTCCCCCCTACCTCTCTGCTCTGATCTCCCTCCGTACCCCTGTTCAAGCACTACACTCCTCTCCCATCCCTTCCCTCACGCTTCCCCTGCTCCTTCAACTGCCTTCGTCCTTTCTCCCTCGCTGCCCCGCACGCCTGGAACTCCCTCCCTGCCCTCGTCCACCTTGCCCCCACTCTCCACACCTTCAAGTCCCTCCTCAAAACCCACCTCTTCCGCTCCGCCCTTCCTAACTCCTGCTAATCATCCCCACCCAGGATTATCCCCTACTTGTTATCTGCAAACTCCTATTTATTGTAAACAAGCCAAGAACGTGTACTTGAGTTCTCACATCCTCATGACTGTTGCATCCCTTGTCTCTCCCTCTGTTCCCCCTTCCCTGTCTCCCCTCCCCCTGTCTTTAGATTGTAAGCTCTCAGGCAGGGACCGTGTCAGTTTTATTCTCTGTAAAGCACCAGGTACATTTCTGGCGCTATATATAAATGCTTATAATAAAATAATAATAATTAATAAAAAAAACTTTCATTGAAGCATAGACTAATTTAGTCGTTGCTTGGTATGCAAATGTTCCAATAGAAGGCAGAGGTGATGTCCCACAAGGGTGAAACATTTCTTTTGAAACTACATGTAACTGTAACATTAGCCTAATTTCTTTAACAGATTTTGATATTTGGAAATCATTGTAGAGAATAAGGTGCCTGCCATGTACCATTTCCCAACACCACAGACACAGCATTGTGTTTACAAGTATTCTCTATGGAGATTATGAAAGAAAAGGGAATACAATACAGTAAGTTATTCACCCACACAGTAAAATATCAAGAATCCGCACCCCCATCTACTACACGGAATATCACACTGATGTTATTGGGGTCCATGTCATCCTGTGGTGACACAAACAGAAATAAAAGGAATTTTCTGCAAGATAACTGCATAGGAGGCTTGGAATAAATGTTTCCTGTTTGGCAATAGCCCTTCATGGACAGTGATGCAAGCTATTGAATGAAATCTGTAATATTTCCATAAGGGATCTGTGGGGATTTGCATGTATTCAAGTTATCACCCTATATAAAACTACACCCAGACTATGTAGAAAGGCTTGTTTTATTTTCCCAGGATTCTCCAGATAGATCCCTCACAGTTGACACAACCCAAGTATGGATTAAAGGCTGAAGAGAGCCTGTAATTCCTGTGAAGTCTGGTGACACCCATTATTAACACATCTGTATCCACATGGGTGATCTCCTGGTGGCTGCTGCTTTGATGGAGACTTGCAAATGTTAGCAGTGCTCACCATTTTGTAAATTTTCTTTCTAAAACCACTTGAAGCTCTTAAAGTGCAATGTATCCTATATAACCTAGCAAAGGAAACAACGCTGATCTCTTACAGAAGAGGTAACCAAGAGAGAGGGAATAGGACCATGCCCTTTCTGTCATCCTGGCAGTGGGTTGGCTGGGGTCTGGAGCAGCATTTAGAAGTGTCCCATCCTGTAATTTCTGTCAACAGTCGCATCACCCAGAATCCTCATCATACTGGACTAGCACACTTCTGTTCAGCCCTAGGCATGTCCCGCTGTGCTAAGGCTTGAATACGGGAGTCCTACACAAAGATACTCGATCTGGATAGCTCTGGGGTGGCCCCAGCCCCATTACACTGGTGCCTAAGAGGCCATCGTTCCAAATGACAGCTTTGTATCTATTATTGTTATATAAGGCTTGAGACCGTTCTTTCTATGCTGTGCAAAATAACTGATGCTCTTTAAAATGGTATGTAGCAGCATGCTAAGCTCCTGTGGTCTCCCCTTGTGAGAGTGTAGTCCAGCTGCTCTGGGAGATGATGAGAGCCTAAAGGCTTGTTTCCATGGCTCTGAGTTAAACAAACCCACTGCATGTTCTGGTAGGTGGATTAGGTTCTTCACCCGGTGCTCCCCCAGTCTGGTTTCATGCTGAACTACTCTGGAACTCTGGTCTCTCTGGAACAATTCTCACCACTTTCCCCTGCAAACTGCTAGTATCTTAAGCAAGATTTGCTGTTTTGTAGGTGTCCACCTAACTAACACACACACACATGAGTTTTCAGCTGGACCCACTCAGGTTCTCTGCCCTAATTGGGTGTGGTGAAGCAACAGCTAAATAAAACCTTTGAGGTTGCTGCTATTTTCTGTGAGGAATATCCAGGATCCATGGTTACTAATGAAGAAAACGCAATGAACATGGGTTTCTGCTTTGGATTTGTGTATTAAATATAGGCCTTGCTCGCGTGTTATGGCAAGGGGGATACCCTCTCAATGTATGAATTCTTCAAAGTGTGTAGTAAATTACCAAGCACCCCAGTCTTCGGAACATAGGAATGCTCACAAATTGTTAGTGAGAGAGGTAACTTTACCCTGAGTGGCACCAACAACAAAATACTTAACCTTGTAGTAACACAGGCAACAGCTCTGAAGACAGGAGTGTACAGTGTCCACATATTCAGAGATGCCTCAAGGTAATTATGGCATCTCTGTGGTGGTTTCTTTAACAAAAGGTTTCCTTCCCCTCACAGTAACATAGGGACAAAGCCGTAATTTATATAGTCTTTTGGAATTCTGTGGGATGCAATACTCATAAATAGGGATAATTAATTTATCCACCGAGGAAAGAAAGAATAACGACAATTAGAGCATTCTGAGTTAGTGCCCTCTGTGATCTATCATTCATCATAATAATCCTGAAGTTTCTCTCTTCTGTAACTGGCTTTTCAGACATCTTCTCTTTGGGGAATGGGAACTCTTTCTGTACTAATAAATCTCAAATGTGATGCTACATGCAGGACAAACAGTAGAATATATTGTTACATAGGCATTGCTTATCTCATCTGGGAATACATCCTTTATCACTAATTCAGAATTTTTAATAGAGACCATCTTTTTAGTTGCATCCCAAAGTATTTCAACAATTATTTCATCCTATTCGTCCATGAAGAAATAAATTCTTTAATGTGTCACTGTCTCCCTGAGTGTGAGGAGATAAAATGTACATGTTTTGTGCCTTCCTGTGTCATCAAAGATTATTTTTTTTTTTTTTAAATTGGGTCGTTATTGAACGTAAGAAGTGCCATACTGGGTTAGACCAGTGGTCCATCAAGCTCAGCATTCTGTCTCTTGACAGTGGCCAATCTCTGTCTCTTGGGAGAAGTACCCAACTGGTCACAATGGACAATCCATTCCCTGTTGTTCCAATTCCCAGTTGTAAGAGGTTACATCCCCAAAACCTACTTGGCTAGTATCCATGAATAGACCTATCCTCCAAGAACGTATCCAATCCCTTTTTAAAACTAGCCCCACTACTGGCCTTGACCACTTCCTCTGGCAGTTAATTGCACAAGTTAATTGTGTGCTGAGTGAAAAAAATGCTTTTTCTTATTTGTTTTAAATCTGCTTCCAGTTAATTTCATAGTGTCGTCTTGTCCAAGTACTGTTAGAGAGGGTAAATAACCATTCCCTATTTGCGTGTTCCACACCACTCATGATTTTGTAAACTTCTTTTGTATCCCCTCAGTCATCTCTTCTCCAAGCTGAAGAGCCCTAACCTATCAAGCTTCTCTTCATACAGAAGCTGTTCCGTACTCTGTCTCGATCATTTTTGTTGCTCTTCTCTGTACCTTTTCTAGTTCTACTATGTCTTTTTTGAGAGGGAAAGACAAGAACTGCACACAATACTCCAGGTACAGTCGTACCATAGATGTATATCGAGGCGATAGTATATTTTCAGATTTTTTCTCTATCCCTTTCTGAACGATTCTTAACATTGTTACTTTTTTGACCGCTGCTGTACACTGAGCTGAGGATTCCAATGTATTTTCCACAATGACTCCAAGATCCTTTTCCTGAGTGGTAACTCCTAATTTAGAACCCAGCATTTTGTACATATTGCTTGGGTTATTTTTCCCTATGTGCATCTCTTTGTACTTTTCTACATTAAATTTCACCTGCCATTTGGATGCCCAGTCACCTAGGGCACTTTTACACGAGCGGGTTGCCATGGCATGACCCGCTCACGCAATATTTCCAAATCCCGCAAGGCAGGATTAGATGAAACGGATGTCGGGGCATTGAAGGCGGTCATGCATTGTTTACAGACCGCAAATTAAATACCTCAATTGTGAGCCCTAATCTCGCAAGATCCTCCTGTAATTCTTCACAGTCCACTTGGGTTTTAACTACCTGGAATAACTTTGTGTCGTCTGCAAATTAGATTAAAAATTGAAAATACCTTTTGATTTACACAAGATAAAAACATAAGAATCTTGTGTCTTCTCTCAGGTGGTGTTATGGGCCCAAGCACCATTGTATCCAAACAATTCACAACCTCTAAATGTAATTGTTTTCCAAGCCCCCCTGTGAGGTAGAAGAGTGTGTTGTGGCCTCTTTTTACAGATGGGGAACTGATGTACAGAGGGATTAAGTGACTCATCCAAAGTGATTCTTTGGAGCGAGAAATTAAAAATAGGTGTCCCAAGCACCAAGCTAGTACCCTACCTGCTGTAGTATCCCAGTCTTCTGTACACTACTAAGGCAAACAAATTTTACTTGCAGCAAGGGTTAGTACAATAGTCCAGAGTAAATCAGGCAAATCAAATCAAGCTCTCCTATTAGTGAGAAATTATTCTGGTAATTATTTATTAGCTATTAATATTACTCCTGCACAACGCCTTGCTGTTTTTGCTTTCTGCTCTTTAAAGAAAGCTGGCATGTTAAATTGCAAGATCCTTTATAAAATTTTAAAGTTCAGAACAAATACTTACCAATGATTTAGCTAATACAAGCAGCTTAGTGATGATAACGAGTACATAAGAGAAACAAGCATGTAAAACATAGGGTGGTGTATCTAGACTTCTGGGTAGGGAAACCCATTTAAGAGATTATGGGTATTTTCAGACATGACAGTACCATGGATTTTCACACTTTTCCAAGTGTGGGAATCTGTGGGACCATCGTGTCTAAAACTGGTGGCCAGATGTTGGCCCAAGCTGGAACCTGGGTTTGCACAGGCTGTGACAGCACTTAACCTGTTCATTAGTACCATCCCGAGGAACAGCCTGGGCTAAGCGCTGCCATGGCTCGTGCAAAGGACTTTGGACTGAGGTCATGCAGGCCATAGCATCTGTTGGCCCACTGCACGTACCCCAGTCTCAGTCCACTGCAGTTCTGGGCAGCCGCAGTGTCCTCATAGGCTGCCATGGCCATCTGTCAGGGAGGGGGGCAGGCTGCTCCTGACAGCGTGGAGGCGGGGCCATGTAGGTGTTACCCTGCCCTCTTCCCACCCCATCTCTGGTCCACCATCACGTTCGTTTGGCAGCAAAGGCCAAATCCTGCCCAGCGTGAGGGCCCCTCCCTCCAGGCACGATTGAAGCATGACGGCACTCAGTGCCGTCACCTATAAAAACACCCTGATCCTATGTCTCTTTCACCCAATATCCAATCCACTGCCTTACCGAGAATACATCTCTTCTCTTCCAGAAGTCCCTTGCCTTGCATGTTACCTGATCGGTATTGCCGGGGAGGTATTGTTGCCTCTATAAAGGTCTCTGGTAAGGCTGCATCTGGAGTACTGTGTTCAGTTCTGGCCATCCATGTTTAAGAAGAATGAACTTAAACTGGAACAAGTGCAATGTAGAGCTACCAGGATGATTAGAGGGATGGAGGACTTATCCTATGAGATAAGGCTTAAAAAGCTTGGCTTATTTAGCCTATCAAAGAGAAGGCTGAGGGGAGATACTATTACATTGTATAAATATATCAGGGGAGTTAACTCAATAGTAGAAAGGGAAGATTTGTTCAAACTAAAAGGAAGCGTGGGTACAAGTACTAATGGATACAAGTTGGTTATCAATAAAGTTTGGAAATTAGAAGAAGGTTTTTAACAATTAGAGCAGTGAACTAATGGAATAAGCTTCCAGGGGCAGTTGTGGGAGCAAAGAATCTGAATCGCCTGAAAATGGAGTTGGATAAATTTTTGGCATATATCTTGTGAAGAATTTCTATTATTTGAGATTGCAGGACAAGGTATTTTGGTTCCCCCCCCTCCCCCCCCAGCAATACATGTTGGGTTTTTCCCCCCTTTCTTCCCTCTAGCATCAAAGTAGTCTGCAGTTGGAGGTAGGACTGTCAAGGCATTCTGAAGCCTGGGTATCAGGTGCCTTGCTGGTGGGACCTACACGCATGTTCTAACTGATCACCATATTTGGGACCGGGAAGAAATTTTCCTTCTGGACAAATTGGCAGGTGACTGAGAGTTTTTTGCCTTCCCCTGTAGCATGGGTGTGACTTGCCTGTTTGGGACACCTGGGTCCTCTTTCTAAAATTATTTCCTGTTCTTTCAGGCATCGGTGTGCTCTGGTTGGTCCCAGTCTCTACCTGTAGCTATTGGTGGGAGTTCTCTGTGAAGATGGTTGGGGTGTGGCAGGTTCTGCGGTGGTGCAGGGGGCTGGACTAGATGGCCCTTGAGGTCCCTTCCAGCCTTGTGACTCTATGAGTTAGGCCACATTCACACCTGACACTACAGCACTGTTAAAATGATGTGGAGCAAAGAAACAGCAGCGGAGAGGAGCCCAATGCCGGAAGTAGTGCTGGTGCGAACAGGGTTCTGCCGCAGTTTTACTCGCACATGACAGGGCTAGATTTTGCGCCCTGTTATGCACGAGAAAAGTCGCACCAGAACCCCGTTTGCACCGGCACTACTTCCGGCATCGGGCTCTTCCCCGCTCCCGTATCTTTGCTTCACATCATTTTAACAGTGCTGTAGTGTCAGGTGTGAATGTGGCCTAAGTCATAGAGTCACAAGGCTGGAAGGTACCTCAAGGGTCATTTAGTCCAGACGCCTGCACCACCGCAGGACCTGCCAAATCCCAACCATCCACCCAGAGAAATCCCACCAATAGCTACAAGTAGAGACTGGGACCAACCAGAGCACACCAATGCCTGAGACAGCAGGAAATAATTTTAGAAAGAGGACCCAGACCCACATTCAGGTGTAAATGTGGCCTTATTTAAAACAAAAGTAACAAGGAAATTCTACATACAAATTTCTCAATTTCTGGGTGTTCTTTGTAGTTAGTTTTTTTTTCTAGAACCACTCCCACCCCACTACCCAGATCCCAATGACTCTTATGCCTTTCAAAATCCCCACATTTCTCGCTTGTGATAAAAAACAAACAGAGTTTTCTGATATTAGTTGGGCTGTCCAGAATGTAGGTTTTATGTGTCCAGTGGAAAGATCAGCATTCCACCAATGGGATGAGGCAAAATTGAAGAATAAAAAGCAGCATGATGCAGGGGGTGAGGTGACAGTATCCTAAAGACTCCCCCCTTCCCAAAAATTTCTCCCCTAAATAAAAATCTACCTTGTAAGCCAGAGCATACAGTTTTTACCCTGGTGAGCACTTACTTGTGAGATTTGTACACCAAGAGCCAGTGTGGCATAACATACTGGACTTGGACCTAGACTTGCCCTAGAATATCACCCTAACCAATGAACTCACTTGGCGACCTTGGGCAAGTCACAACCTTTGTTTTAGTTCCCCAGCTGTAAAATTGGAATGTGTGTGTCTTTCCTTATGTGTTGCCGTCATCCTTGACCATCTTAGATGGGCAGGGATCTATCTACAAAAATCTGTGACTGTAAAGCACTGTGTATGCTCTTAGCACTATAGAAATAAACCAAGCCAAAAAACTTAACAGTTTAAAAAAAACACTTAAGTGCACAAGTTTTCTCAAAATAAAAAACAACCCCAAATTCAGTACAATCACAATTCAAAAAACCTTCCACTCCATACATTGCAACAAAACATAAATGCCAAAAAACATGGAAATTATTTCAGAATTTGAGCAATATTTAATATTTTATCCTCATCAACATAAATGTAATAGATGTACTTAATTCCTTACCATACATACTTTTATTCATTTTTATCAACAACTAAACTTTCACATTTTTCCTTTATTAACGTTTAATTTATTATCATAATTCAACAACAATTTTTTCACAGTGCATTAAGTCTGTTTGTACATAACTGCATTGTGTTGAATGAATTGTATAATGTTATGTATACTCAGATTGTTAACACTTTATTGTATGAAGTGTATATAATTACTATGCATGTAAAGCACAGACAATGCACTGTGAAAAAATTGTTTGTTGTTGAATGATGATAATAAATTAAAGGTTAATAATGGAAAAATGTTGAAGGTCGAGGGCTTCTATGCATGTAAAGCACAGAAGGTCGGGGATGTTGCGCGGGGGCTGGAGGTTGGGGCAGGTGTTGAGGGTCAGGGGAGGTTGCATGGGAGGTTGGGGCAGGTGTTGAGGGTCGGGGGATGTTGCGCAGGAGTTTGGAGTGGGTGTTGGGGGTTGGGATGTTGCATGGGAGGTTGGGGCAGGTGTTGGGGGTCAGGGGATGTTGCATGGGGGGGGAGAGGTTTGGGCGGGTGTTGGGGGTCGGGGGATGTTGCGCGGGGGGCAGGAGGTTGGGGCAGGTGTTGGGGCGGGGGATGTTGCGCGGGGGGGGGGAGGCTGGGGCTGGTGGGGGGGGGGGGGGGGGGGGGGGGGGGGGGGGGGGGGGGGGGGGGGGGGGGGGGGGGGGGGGGTGGGGCAGGTGTTGAGGGTCAGGGATGTTGCACGGGGGGCGGGAGGTTTGGGTGGGTGTTGGGGTCGGGGGATGTTGCGTGAGGGGCGAGAGGTTGGGGCGGGTGTTGAGGGTCAGGGATGTTGCGCGGGGAGGCAGGAGGTTTTGGTGGGTGTTGGGGGATGTTGCGCAGGGGGTGGAAGGTTTTGGCGGGCGTTTTGGAGGGTTTCAGGAAAGTAGACTCACGTAACTTTCCTGATGCTCTGTTTTGTCTGTGAGCAGCTGCTCTACTGAGCATGTGCGAGCCAGCAGGACCTTGCTGTGTGTTGCTGGTGAGCAGCTGCTCAATTGTGCATGTGCGACCCCGCAGAACTGAATTTTTGATCAATAATAACTCGGTTTTGGCTGCATCAATCAGTATCATATTTCAGAAGCACTTGTTATTGATCTCATTCTCGAAGGCTGTGGAGTTTGGGGGCTCGACACATCCAGGGGAAGGAGATATTGATGATTCAAATACGTGAGGACGGTGGGCATTTTGACCACAACCAATTAATGTTTAAGCAGTTATAACATTTTATTTTACTAATGGATCTTTTTCAAACTTTGTGGATATGATTGTCCTCACAACTTACAGCCATGGTTAAATTTTCAGAAATGTAGGTCAAGTGGTTTCCTCAAAATCGGGGCTTCAGCAGTTCCCTGTTTATAATGAACAGTGGCTGTGCATTTAAGTTTCAGGCAGCTACCACTGCCTGAAAATGATGAGTAGTAGAAGTAGTAGTTATTTCCTGAGCAATGCCCACTGACTGCTGAAATCCTATTATATCTGCACTTTGCAGCACATGAACATGTGTGGTGCCACCCCTTCAGAAAACTATCAATTTAGGATACGCTCTTGTTTCAAGTCTGCAGAACCTCAATAGTGAACTTTTGTTTGACTTGAGCTTTTAGATGGGTGCAACTTTAGGAGAGAAAATTCCACAGTAGGGAATTTAGGAGAAAATCTCTAGGAAATTAAGTGCCTTTCAAATGGATGCATTCAGAGGTTTAAAATATCAAAGTCATTTCAAGGTCTATACTGGAATAGGAGACGGGGATATGTGAAAGTCATATGATTATTTCACAGTCTACAATTTGTTGGCTGGATAGACCACATTTGACCATCAGTTCCTCAGCAAATGAGCACACGCATGAATAAGGAAATGATCATCCAATCCAGAAGAGACTGGGTAGCTTTTATTACGTGTCTATGTCAGTTGTGCATGCCGAAACAGATACCAAGACTTTGATACAGTGTTCATAATGTCTGGCAGGTCAGTGCCCATATCAGTCCTTAAATACAGTTTTGTTACTCATCGATACAACCTAGAAGCAGCTGTAGTTCATAAGGATATCACACCTGTAGCCCATGTTCATTACATTCCCACTTGACCAGTTCTGTCCTGTTCCCTTTTTAGACTCCTGGTGATTATTACTACAAGCCATACATCTTCCTACTGTGTACTCTATCCTTTGTTTACTACGTAACCTTAAACAGAGAGGAGGGGGGGAGACTACATGACCTGTACAACATAGGAAGATTTAAGGGCACTTTCACTTCAGATGTAAGTGTGGCAAGGCCTAATTAGCTTTAGGGGTTACCAATATTTGTAATAGAAGGTAAAAACAGACACAACGGTGGTCTGCATTGGTCTGGTACTCACCTGCTCGTCTGTTGCCCCACCGCCAGATGTTGACCCATGACTGCCCCAGAGTGGGTAGGTGGCTGGCCCACTATGTGCCCTGGGCCCAGGTCTGGGCAATGATACCAGGACCAGGGCCAAAAACACAGACCGGTGCAGGCTAACACGGGCTCGCATGTCTTTTTGGTCCCGCCTACCCTTGCTATGGGTGGGGGCTGTCATGGGGCGGGGCAGGGTAGGGGAATCCACCCACAATTTGTGTTTCCCCCCCCCCCACCCTACCCAAGGTGTGGAGGGGGGCAGCTCTCTGTCCACCAGGAATCTCAGGTACATCTGTTCAGCACTCCTCCCTGATCCAGAGTGTGACGGTTGTACTAGTTTCTCACCCCGCGTCAGACTGAAGAGGCAACTCTGCTGCCGGGTTATCTGTTGTTACCCAGAGTGTTACCAATAGTGAAGTCTGAGCTGGCTGGCTTTGGCCAAGCTAGGTTTTGCCCACATCAGTGTTGTTGGATCACCCTGTACAATTAATACACAATATATCATGGTCTTATATGGGGTGTACACGGCATAAGTTATACGTATGTCTTCTGATACAGTTGGAGAACTCCAGCTTCTGGTGACGCAACTCTCACCATTTTCTTAGGGAGCTTTCAATACACAGCAAACCCAAAAAGAACAAGCCATGTCTTGTTTCCTCAAAAGTTGTGTTTATTTTTTAGGGATTACTTAATACACAGCACCATTGGCAATGATCGTCATTCTATTTACCACAGAAATGTTTTGGACTATATAGAGCCATGACTGAGCCAAAAGCAATGTCTTGAGTTATTCCTGGCATTATTTCAAACAAAATATCAAAGTAGGTCAAACTTAGCTACAGATAATGCCAAAACAGCCATTTATTTAAGGGGAGAAATAATCAAAGCTGCCAGACCACCTTCAAATGGGAAATTTGGCTATAAATTTTAAATATTAATTGTGAGAATTATACTGTGTTTCAGTAAATTAGTATCCTATAGTTTTACAAGAGAGTCTCTGATTCACCCAATACACAGAGGCACAGTAGGGAAGAAAAGGCTTACAAACAAATCAAGTGGAGAGTTGCTCTCATAAAGAGTTAATCTCAGAGACTTCCTGACCTGGGTGGTCAAATATACAAAAGAACATGGACACATTTGGAAATATGGTCTCTGTACACAGAAAGTGCCCCAGCTGATCTGTTTACAGGTTGCTATGCTGTATTGGGTGAGTTTCTGAGCAATATCCCAAATAAATCTATATTTCACATGTTGCCTAGACAGAATTCTAGAGAGTGCTGGGGAGGATTCGGTTGTTGTGATACAGGTGGGTACCAATGACATAGGAAAAAGTAGCAGGGAGGTTCTGGAGGCTAAATTTAGGCTTCTAGGTAGAATATCGAAGTCCAGAACCTCCAGGGTAGCATTATCAGAAATGCCCTCAGTTCCACGTGCAGGACCCCAGAGACAGGCTGAGCTCCAGAGTCTCAATGCATGGATGAGACAGGCGTGGCTCCCCCCGCAGGTCATTTGGGGCACTGCCCCCCTAGAGCGCCCTGGGGGACGACCGCTGTGCCGTTAAAAAACAAAACAAAAACCCACCACCGCTTCTGACAGCCGCAGCAGCCTCTGACCGGCTTCAGAGGCTGCTGGGGCTGTCAGACTTTATCTCCCTTCCAGGACCCACTCTCAGAGCCATTCTGAGAGTGGGTCCCGGAAGGGACAAAAAGGCTGAGCTGGCTCAGCCACCCAAACCGCGATTCCTATTGAAAATGCGATTTGGGCGGCTGAGCCCCTCAGGCCACAGCACGCATAGGGCGTGCTGTGGAGGGAGGGGCTAGCCTTTCCATTGCGCCTAATGGGCGCTTCTCCTATTGACTGGGTGAATGTCTCCTTGGGGTGGGATGCAGAGATAAAATTTCTAGATGTCATTAATGACTGCTTCCTGGAGCAGCTCGTCCTGGAACAAACAAGAGAAGGAGCTGTTGCAGAGTAATATCTAATTCATAGTCATTAAAGACAAATGCAGCTGAAGGTTTAAACAAGAACTTTACTTAAGCTTTTCAGGCACAGTTCCTTAGTTACATCTAACTAGTAAGAAGACAAAATGGAGACTGAGACTCCTACAATGAGAGAGAAGGGACAAAGGAGTGGCTACATAAAGGAATTCAACTGCAAAACCCCATCTCCCTTCCATGTACACATAAACTTAGCAGTGCCATCTGGTGGCTTTGTAGTCAATTACTATTCTTAATTCAGTAACTTTAACTTATGGATGTTGCATATACCAACAGGAGCCACTCTGGATCAAGTCCTAAGTGGAATGCAGGATTTAGTGTGAGGGGTATTGGTGCTGGAGCCGTTGGGCAATACTGATCATAATATAATCAAATTTGACATACTCACAGGAGGGAAAATGCCAAATAAAACCACTGCGGTAACACACAACTTTAGAAAGGGGAGCTATGTAAAAATGAGGAAACTAGTTAGAGGGAAACTTAAAGGAGCAGTTGCAAGAATTAAATGTCTACAGGCAGCGTGGAAACTATTTAAAAACACCATCTTGAAAGCTCAGGTTAATTGTATTCCACAAATTAAAAAAAGTAGGAAGAGGACCAAATGTCTGCTTGTGTGGCTAAATGATGAGATGAAGGAGGCTATTGGAGCCAAAAAGGCATTCTTTAAAAAATGGAAAGAGAGTCCCAATGAGGTAAATAAGGAAGAGCATAAGCATTGCCAAAGTAGATGTAAAAAGTTAATAAGGCAGGCCAAAAAGGAATTTGAGGAGCAACTTGCTAAAGATGCTAAAACTAATAATAAAAACTTTTTCAAGTACATCAGAAGCAAGAAGAGTGCTAGAGAGTCAGTTGGGCTGTTAGATGACCAGGGGATGAAAGGGGTGCTTAGGGAGGAAAAGGACATTGCAGAGAAACTGAATGAGTTCTTTGCTTTGGTCTTCACTGCAGAGGATGTTGGGGAGATAACCACACCGAATACTTTGTAAGTGATGAATTGGAAGAGCTGTCACAAATCAACATGACTCTGGAGGAGGTCCTAGAGTAAATTTATTTATTTATTTATTTAAAATTTATATCCCGCCCCTCCTGCCTTCAGGGCAGCCTGGGGCAGCGAACAATATTAAATAAAAACAACACAAAATGTTTTAAACAATTTAAAAATACAATATGTGGGGGGAAACCCCATCCCCTACCCCACCCCTACCCCTCGCCAAAAGCCTGATGGAACAGCCAGGTCTTACATACATGCCAAAACAGCAGAATAGTGGGAGCCAACCGAGCCTCCTCCAGGAGCGAATTCCACAGCACAGGGGCGGCCACCGAAAAAGATCTAACATTGGTGGCCACCCGCCTCGCCCGGGGAACCTCCAAAAAGGCTCCCACAGATGATCTCAAGGGTCGCACGGGCACATGAGGAGTGCGGCAGTCCCACAGATAAACAGGACCGCCTCAATTGACAAACTAAATACTAACAAATCACCAGGACCAGATGGTATTCACTCCAGGGTTCTGAAGGAACTCAAATATGAAATTGTAGACCTACTGTTAGTAATTTGTAACCTATTGCTAAAATCTGCCACCGTACCTGAGGACTGGAGGGTGGCAAATGTAACCCTGATATTTAAAAAGGGATCCAGAGATGATCCTGGAAACTACAGACCAGTAAGCTTGACGACTGTGCTGGACAAAATGGTGGAAACTATCAATAAGAACAGAATCGCTGGGCATGTTGATAAACATGGTTTAAGGGGGAAGAGTCAACATGGATTTAGCAAAGGTAAGTGATGCCTCACTAATCTGGTGGAATTCTTTGAGGGTGTAAATAAGCATGTGGACAGTGGAGACCCGGTAGATATAGTGTACCTGGATTTCCAGAAAGCATTTGATAAGGTCCCACGTAAAAGACTCTTGAGAAAATTAAAGAGTTATGGGATAGGAGGTGGTGTGTTTTGCTATGGATTGGTAACTAGTTAAAGGATAGGAAGCAAAGGGTGGGACTAAATGGCCAGTTTTCACAGTGGAGGAATGTAAAAAGTGGTGTGCCCCAAGGATGTGTACTGGGACCGGTTCTTTTCAATGTATTCATTAATGATCTGGAAAGGGGCGTTAGGAGTGAGGTGATCAAATTTCCAGATGATACCAAGTTATTCAAGTTAGTAAAAACACAAACAGACTGTGAAGAACTGTAACAGCATCTTACAAGACTGGGTGCCTGGGCATCTATATGGCAGATGACAAGTGCAAAATGATGCACATTGGGGGAAATAACCCAAATTATGAGTACACAATGTTGGGTACTAAGCTAGACGTTACTACTCAGGAAAAGGATCTGGGAGTGATTGTGGACAATACACGGAAATCCTCAGCCCAGTGTGCAGCAGCAGTCAAAAAAGCGAACAGAATGTTAGGAGTTATTCGCAAAGGGATAGAGAATAAAACTGAGGATGTCATAATGCCTCTCTACAAATCAATGGTGCGATCGCACCTGGAATATTGTGTGCAGTTCTGGTCACCCCATCTCAAAAAAGACAGCTGAACTTAGAAAAGGTACAGAGAAGGGAAACAAGAATGATAAAGGGTATGGAACAGCTTCCGTACAAAGACAGGTTTGACAAGCTGGGTCTTTTCAGTTTAGGGAAGAGAAGACTGAGAGGGGACATGATAGAGGTTTATAAAATCTGGAGTGGTGTGGAACGAGTAGATAGGGAACGGTTATTCACCCTCTCAAATAACACTAGAATTAGGGGACACTCCATGAAACTAGCTGCCAGCAGATTTAAAGCAAATAAAAGGAAGTACTTTTTCACTCAACGCATAATTAACTTATGGAATTTGTTGCCAGAGGACATTGTCAAGGCCAGTAGTATAGCTGGGTTTAAAAAAGGCCTGGATAAGTTCTTGGAGAGTAGGTTCATTAATGGCTATAAACCAAGTAGCTTATGGGATGAACTACTGTCCCAAATCAGCATGACCCTGGAGGAGCAAATTAACAAACTTAATACGAACAAATCACCAGGGCCAGATCGTATTCACCCCAGAGTTCTGAAGGAACTCAAATGTGAAATTGCAAACCTACTAGTAGTAATTTGTAACCTAACGTTGGCATCTGGCACTGTACCTAAGGACTGGAGGGAAGCAAATGTAACCCCAATATTTAAAAAGGGATCCAGAAGTGATCCTGGAAACTACAGACCAGTAAGCTTGACGTCTGTGCCGGGCAAAATGGTGGAAACTATAATTAAGAACAGAATCACTGGCATATTGATAAACATGGCTTAATGGCAAAGAGTCAGCATGGATTTAGCAAAGGGAAGTCGTACCTCACTAATCTCTTGGAATTCTTTGAGGGCGTAAACAAGCATGTGGACAGGGGAGACCCAGCAGATATAGTGTACCTGGATTTCCAGAAAGCTTTTGATAAGGTCCCACATAAACGACTCTTGACAAAATTAAAAAGCCATGGGATAGGAGGTA
>QEPC01001236.1:1415207-1435546 GCA_003113815.1 Sphenodon punctatus
GGCAGCAAGTGAGAAGGGACGAAGGCGCTTAGGGGAGCAGGGAAGGCGTGGAAGGGTGAGAGAAGGGACAGAGGAGGAGCGAAGTGCACGGGCTGGAGTATGGAGGGCGATAAGTGCAGAGAGGTAGGAGGGAGCGAGGTTGTGAAGAGCTTTATAGGTGAAGACTAGGAGCTTGTGCAGGATTCGTTCAGAATTCATAAGTATGGATGTATTCTTTGGAAGTTCTCATTGCTCATTATTAATACTATTTCTTGGGATAGTTACGTCCAAAGGAGATCGAGAAGAGATGCAGAAAGATCTTGCACAATTTGCTTAATAAAATGAGAGAGGACATTCAGTGTTGATAAGTAGAAAGTGACGCACAACAGATAAAACCAAACTGTGTGTGTGTGTATCAGGTTGTTTTTAATTACGTGTTATATCTCCAGGAAAAATTCTCAGTCATTGTGGATAATTCACTGAAAACATTAGCTCCATATTCAGCAAGCCAAAAAGAGTTAGAAAATATTGGGTAGAATCATGACACCATTATAAAAACTCATGGTGTGCTCACCCCTTTTGTGTACAGTTCTGATTACCCCATCTCAAAAGGACATAGAACTGGGAAAGAGCAGAGGAGGGGAACAGCAATGATAAAAAGTATGTCATGGAGCCAAATGAGGAGAGGCTCGTTAGAGAAGGCTCTTCAGTTTAGAAAAGAAATATCTGAGGGGAGATAGGATAGAAGTTTAAAAATCATAAATGATGTGAAGAAAGTAAATAGGAAGCTGTTATTTACCCTTTCTTAGAGCACAAAAACTATTGAACAACCAGTGATCTTGACTGGCAATAAACAAAAGAAAGTTTGTTTTTACTCAATGCACAGGGGGGACGCGTTACCAGAGAATGTTGTGAAGGCTGATAGCATAAGTGGACTCAAGAAAGGATTATTTAAGTTATTAGAGGATGAATCCATAAATGTCTAATGGTCAAGGTGATCAGTGGATGAGACCCCTTACTACTGGGGGCAGTACATATCAGGAAATGGATCACTCCATTATAAACATTTGTGCACTTCTCGGAAGCTACCAAAGCTGCCACCATCAGAGACAAAATGTTCGGTAAATGGACTATTGGTCTAACCCAGTACAGCAGTTCTTATGTTGTGTTCAGGTTGGCCTCAGGGTTATTAGGTGGACATCTAACATGGTGGCCTGATAGTTTGACTGCAAACCTTTAGGGCCACAAGCACTTCCTGTTTTTCCTCACTAGAGAGATCTCCAGTGTAGCACATGGGTTCCTTGTGATCATTCCAGGGTGAGAGCTGCCTACAAGTCATGATTGATTAAATCATTAATCCCATAGTTTTCCTAAAGCCTAAAAATTGCAGTTTTGTGACTGAATCATGAGAATCTCCTCTCACTTTTGAAAGAAGGTACATAGGGCTATGGTTTTATAGCCATTTGGTTTTGTAGCCCTTAAGGTTGTGGGGAAAGTGACACTATGACTAGGGCTGATGTGGCAGCAGCTGTTACCGCACCACGATTCCATTCTGCCATTTCAGAATTGCCCACGCCACACTGCGGCTTTTCTGTGGACATTCTGCTAATTCCGCCGGCATTCTGCAACTTGCAGAATTGCGGAAAAATTGCAGAAACTGTCGGAAAACCACTGTTCCGCTATTTTGTGGTGCTGGCAGAATGGCGGAAGTAGCAAAAATGTCATGTTTCCGCTATTTTGCGAAGCCTGTGGAAGTAACGGAATGAAATTAGCGGAACTGAGGAAGTAGAGGAATGAAACTAGCAGAATGAAAGCCTCTGCCACGCCGTACCACTAATTGCGGAAACGCTGTTTCAGACGGAAATAGCTACAGCTGCGACATTCAGCTACAGCCCTAAATATGACTGCAGTGTATTGTGAGCCCGATATCAAAAGTCAGATATAAAAAAACCCTTTTAATAATAATAATAATAATAATAATAATCTCATGATATTTGAACATCTGTGTTGGGCAGCCCTACGGAGATCACACTGAAGTTTGTCTTTTAAAATTGTCCAGTCGTGTCTTGGGTAATGAGAGAACATGATGGCAGTATAAATAGTGTGTCTGAAATACTACAGAAACACTGATTACTGGTGGAGGTGGTTGGTATTTTGAAAGGGCAACTATTAGATAATACTCCAGTGTACTTACCGGGAAAATGTGAGGAAAGTAAGGGTGAGAAAGTGGCACCAGGGTTGCAAGCATCTGTCTGTTGTGCAGTCTTGTATATAGACATAATATCATAGAAGCTTTGCTTTGCAAACGATCCCATCACATTTCATTGTATTTAATATTTGCATTGCATTTTGGTAGGATCAAGGATCCTATTATGCTCAGCACTGTATTATTTGTTTACTGCTTTCAATGGCTACAGTCCCAAGCAGGATCCACATGGGTCCTGCTTAGCACAATGCAGTCTCTATAGAGATGCACACGGTCTGCGTGCACGAGGGATGCGTGCAGTGACTGAGGCCCTTTTCACACAGGCAGCACCCACACATGAACATCTAGAGATCTGGGTGTTCACGCGTGGGTGAGTCTCGTTTGAACTATGCTGTGGCTGGGTGGTTGGGTGTGCGTGTGCACTCCTGTGCAGACGCATGCACATCCATCTACACCCATCCCCCACGCACAGAGGCACTGGACAAAACAGAGGTGCCTCCGTGCGTGGGTGATGGGTAGCGGTGGGGGGAGGTCAGTGTGCACCCGTCAGAACTTCCCGCCTACCCAGCACACATGGATCGCGGCACACACCAAACACACAAACACACACACCCCACGTCGCAGCCCATGTGAAAAGGGCCTGAGACAGCTTGCCTATATTCAGTAAGAGTCAGGGACTAACATGAGTTTAACTCGCGTTAACACGGTCATGTGAAACCCTCATTCGTGGGCCCAGGGGTTTTAGCATTATTTTTCCATTCCCCTGTTATATTCAAACACACAAGACAGGCCTCAAAATCCAGCCTTGTATCACATTATTGATTTTAACAGGAGAATGGAAAAACAACACTAAAACCCCTGTGCCCACAATCAGGGGTTTTATGTGACTGCACTAATGTGAGTTACTCATGTTAGTCCCCACCCCTCCCTGAACGTTGGCAAGCACCCAGAGACAGTGACTTGCCTGAGACCAAGCAAATTCATAGCTAAGAGATCATTTGAACCCTGGTCTCTCAGGTCCTAGTCTTGACACCTAATCAACTAGGCTACACAGGTACTCAAATATTGTGCAGTCTCAATAGTCATGATGATAGACAAAAGGTTGGATAAAGAAATGCACAGAGGGGAAAATAACCCAAACTATATGTATACAATGCTGGGTTCTAAATTAAGAGGAACCACTCAAGAAGAGGATCTTGGAGTCATTGTGGACAATACATTGAAATCCTCGTCTCAGTGTGTGGTGGTAGTCAAAAAAGGAAACAATATTAGGAATCGTTTGGAAAGGGATAGAGAATAAAACTGAAAATATCGTAATGCCTCTATATAAATCTGTGGTACAACTGTACCTGGAATATTGTGTGTAGTTCCGGTTGCCCCATCTCAAAAAAGACATAGCAGAGCTAGAAAAGTTACAGAGAAGGCCAACAAAAATAATCAAGGGTATGGAACAGCTCCCATATGAAGAGAGGCTTGGTAGGTTGGGGTTCTTCAATTTTGAAAAGAGATACCTGAGAGGGGATATGATAGAAGTTTATAAAATCATAAGTGGTGTTGATCCAGGGCAATTGGAGCCCTGTTTTATGTCGACGATGTGGTGCTACTATCCCAGACAAGAATAGGACTGGTGAAGCAGCTTAGAGCTGCCGCAAACTTTTGCTCTGATAGTGCCCTTTAAATCAATTATAGTAAAAGCAAAATAATGGTTTTCGGGAGGAGCAGGAAACAATATATGTGGACAATAGCCCAGCAAGAGAGAGAACAAGTAAGTAGCTTTCAGTATTTGGGAATTACATTAGATAAAGGAGGTAATTGGGCCCTGCAGGCCAAATTGGTGATGAATAAGGCTAGGGGCACAGGACATGCAATACTGAGCTATTTCTAACGAAAAGGGAAGGGGAGAGAGATTATGGCTCTGAGAGTGTTAGAAGCTAAAATCACCTCTCAATTACTCTATGGTGCAGCGGTTTGGGCCACAATTCGATCTGTAAATCTCAACAGGCTACAGGATATGCTTTTGCGTAAACTTTTTTGTTTGCCTGCCAGGTCTCCCTCGGTGGCTATTAGGCGCGAGACCAGAACAAGAAGTTGGGAAACGAAAACCTCCAAGTATGCCCTTTCCCTGTGGATTCGGGCTGAGTTTGCTCCCCAGACAGATCTGTTCCTTTTGCTCTCAAAGGACAACTTTCAATCCGCCTGGAGAGGCAAGATGAGGGAAAGAATTTTCCATCTGGGCTTTTCGGCTGGTTATTTTGCCTCAAAAGGTGGCAGGGCGGCTAAAAGTGAACTTTTTGCAAGGACAAATGATGATGTACGGCAGGACGACATTGCCCAGATCAGGAACTTACATTCCTTGGGTAGTTACTTGGAGCTATTACCTGCCGAGGGGGATATGGCTCCTTATTGGAATTTAGATTTGCCCTCTGTTTTTGGACGGAACTTATTTATGGTTCGTCTGAATGTTTTTCTGACCAAAGTTTTTGAGGGTCGTATGGACAAAATACCCATTGAAGAATGTCTTTCCCGTTTGATCATGAGCAGATTGAGACATTGGCTCATATTATGTTTGAATGCAACTTGTATGCTAATTTAAGACAACAATTGCTGCAACCTTATTTGGATAAATATCCGGGATGAGTTAATTCTGAGCTTTTTCAGATTTTTATGTCAGCTAAGGACTGTGCCCTTTTAGAAAATATAGCTCAATTCCTGTGTAAAGTCGCCTGTAAAGACTCGTGTGGCTTTTTTGGACTTTCAGGATTACACCTCTATTCATTGATCAACAGGTTTAATATGAGTGTATTTATTCATGCAATATGTTGGGAACTGGTTTGGAACAGATTCTGCCCTGTGATATTGAGTTTATCCTATTGTAGCTATTATATATTTTATTTATCTTATCCAACTATTTAATTACTTTTTATCTATTTTCAATTATATTCAATTTGTTAAGATAAGTGTTAGGTATGGTGCTTTTAATTAGCTCTTATTTTTGTACTTTGAGGCTTTGTCACGCCTGGTCTGTTAAGTTTAATTTTGACCAATAAATAATCAATCAATCAAGTGGTGTTGAAGATGTAAGTACGGAGTGGTTATTTACCCTCTCTAACAGTACTAGAACACAGGGACACTCCATGAAATTAACTGGAAGCAGATTTAAAACAAATAAGAGACCGTATTGTTTCACTCAGTGCATAACTAACTTGTGGAATTTACTGGTCAATGCCGGTAGTGTAGCTAGTTTTAAAAAGGGATTGGAAGAATAAATTCTTGTAATAGGTCCATTAATGGCTGGTAGACAAGTAGGTTTGGGGGAACGTAACCTCTTACTATTGGGGGCTGGAACAATAGGGAATGGATTGTCCATTGTGACCTGTTGGGTACCTTCTCCCAAGAGACAGAGATTGACCACAGTCGGAGGCAGGATGCTGGGCTTGATGAACCATTGACCTGACCCAGTACAGCACTACATATGTTATGTTCCTAAAAGAGAAAAAACAAAGATGCAACGAAGTGACTTAGGTTCCCTACACTCACACAGTATGTCAAAGTCAGAGATGGTACTAGCACACAAGTTGGTCATATCAGCCAAGCACTTTAACCACTGAACCACCCCATGTCTGCTATATTAATGTGTAATAATGCAAATCTCTTTCACCTGTAATATCACAAAGCTTGGCTCAAGCTCATTCAAGGTCATACTCCAGCTCTAGGTGGGATGAGTTTACCAAATGCTCCAAGATGAAAGTCTATCATCCTTGGGAGTGGGTGCATTTTTCCACCCATATTAAATATTATTCAAATAGTATAGCATTATTAGCAATAACTAAAATCCTAGCAATGTTTGGGTGCTGTATGCTCTGGAAAAAAAACACAGAAGGAGAAACTATCCTTGCTACAGCAATCATTTTTTAAAATTAATTCATAAATATATAGCCTGAAAATTGAAACTAGGGCTGCTCCAAATAATAATAATTTTAAAACCTTGCAAGTATTCTCCGAGGATCCAAAGAGTGGTCCAAGTGTTCGGGCTGCTTCTTGGAACCTTTTTATTTAATTTATTTATTTATTATAAAAGATTTTTAGCCCACTCCTCCTGCCCACAGGGCAGCTCGGGGTGGCGACAACAAATGTAACAATAAAACAATAAAAGCAATTTTTAAAAGTTAAAAATCCCATATGCGCTAGAAAAAACAACTCCCCTCCCCCAACCCAGCCCCCTACTCGCCCCCTCACCAAAAGCATGGCAGAACAGCCAGATCTTACACAAACGTCGAAATGACAGGAGAGTGGGGGCCAACCGAACATGGTGAGTGTTCGTTGGTGAACACTCGCCATGTTCCAAGGCGGGGGGGGGGGAAGGGTTGGGGTACTTAAGGGGAACAGGGGGCCTAACAGGGGGGTCAGGGTAGTTGCTTACCTTCTGGAGAGGTCCTGTGCTGATGTGTGGCCTCTTCCCCACTGCTAAGTTTGAAAATACAAATAAAAACCCACTGACCATGCTCAGAAGGGCCTCAGTGGTCCTTTCTGAGCATGCTCAGTCCTTTTCAAAGATGCCGCTGCCCTGCTGATGCTGCCAGTACCATCTTTGAAAAGGTCTGAGTATGCTCAGAAAGGGCCATTCAGGCCCTTCTGAGCATGCTCAGTGGAGGGGGTGTGTTATTTTCAAAGTTACCAACAGGAAGAAGCCACGCATCAGTGTGGGTCCCCTCTGGATTGTAAATAAAGCACTCTGATCCCTCTGCTAGGGCTCCCCACTCCTCCTAAGCACTCCACTCCTGATCCCCTGCTAGGCCCCCACCTTCCCTTCCCTGGCCACTGCTGGGCTATTCCCTCCTTGCTCAGTGGGGGCCTAGTGCTGGCCACCAGCCCCCTTCTCTGCACTCAAATTCAATTTTCCAAGTTCTGAAGTTTCGGGGGTCCGTCCTCGAAACTTTGGAACTCTGTAAATCGAGTTGAATGCTCCAGTCCACTGTATCTTCCGAGGACCAAGTTTCAGCACTAATCTAAACTTCAGCTGGGAGTGTGGAGGCATGAGCACTGACTGAGCTCCCTGTCTGTCCTTCCACACCAACCACCCATCCTTGGAATCTCTTTTGAGTGGTGGTCTTTCTTACTAATAGGAAGCTGGATGCAGTTGCTATTTGAATCAAATTGTCTCATTAGCAGCAGGTAGAGGGGATTGGTCTTTGCCCAGAAGAAGCACTTCCAGTTCCCTTGGTGTTGAATTCATAACCTGCACTGCTAGTTTAGTAAGCAGGATGAGCCCTGGCTCCCATTTACTTACTGCCTCATACATTTGACTCCGAAGCCTGCCTCAAGACTCCCAGCCAACAGAATTTCATCTTACTAACTGTGAAAATGCCAGAGTTTTACAGGGAGAGTCTTTAAAACTGTTAGAAGTGGAAACAAAGGGTGTTAACAAACTAGACATTGCCCCACATTTGTCCCCAGTAGCCCGAGATTCACCTATTCGTCTGTCCTGTGTCCACCAGATCTTCACACCAGGAGCTTCCTCAGGGGCCCCTCCACACAGTGTCAACCCAGGAAATGTGAAGCCCACCAAATTTAGGCAAAACTGGAGTAATGGGTGCCCGTGGGGCCACTGCTCATCTGTTGGGGGATGCACATGGTTTCCGCATGGGTTCCGCAACCTAGAAGTGTGAACATAGCCTAGACCGTCACAAGAGTGCCTGGAACTCGGTGGAGGAGAGGGGGGAGGGGCAGTGTGCAGGCAGACTGCAACGGGGAGAAACACCTACCAGTTCTTCACTCTCCCCGCATGGAGCCAGTGAGTGGTGGCTGTGTGGGAGCCTTGCAGACCCACTACGGACCCTCACAGGCTCTCAGCCTGTGTATTAACACCCAAAGTAATTCAAAAATCGTTTATTGAACCAAGTTCTGTTGGTGAGAGTATGAAAACTTTGGGGCTGCAAATCTTTCATTCCAGCTCCACTGTTTATTATAAGCTCAATGGTTAGGAGTTCCGTTTGGTGCACTATAGTACTCATATAGGGTAAAGAGTCCTTCAGGCCTGTTAAAAGTCAGAACTACAGATTGAATGAATACAAGATGGGTAAGCGTATGGGGGAAAAATCAGTTGGGAGTGAGCCATTAGGAAAAGAGCTATTAGTATTTCAAGCATTTATATATGTTGAGGGGAAACCAATAATCAAATGATAAACAGAATAAATGCAGGTTAGGATGTACGTGTAAGATTCTTTAAAAGTTGCAGTTGCTGTTTAATATTAGCACAACCAAAGTATTCTGCTTCCTAACTTTATTCAGGAGAAGTCATGCAGGGTGTACCTGCCATACGCAGGACTCTTACAAACAAGAGGCTCGCCATAATATTTCTCAAAAATATTGTTTTAGCCTTTTCCCCCTCCTAGGGATTACTACTGTGTACTTTGGCTCTTCTACCTGTAACCTCGTCTCTGGGCCACTCTGTTTAGTCTACAGAAGCTACACTTTTCCCAAACGAAAAAGCTCAAGCACAAGAGCCGGAGGGAGCTGAGAGGCGACGGCCGGACACAACAATGAGCTCGGTCAGGCACATTTTGACACTTGTTGCTAGTCCCAGGAGATGCTCATTAGCCAACTCAAAATGACTGTATTTGCATGCAGCATGAAAGAGATTTACTGACAAATGTGTCCTTGAAGCAATCAGACATTTTCAAGGGCAGGCACCAGCAAGATGCCTACAAACATTCCTGCGCTGATCTGAGTACAGAGGTGACTTCTTTCCACAGAGGATGGAAATTAAAGTGGATTTGATCCGAATTTCTGTGTAACAAGGCCAATTAGGGGGGAAATGTTCCCTATTTCAGAAATGTGTCTGTTTATTGAAGCACAGTAACATTGTAGCTAAGGGGGAGGTGGTTTTTTTTTTTTTAGTTTTCAGTCCCCATTTTTGGTCACTAACTTTTCTGTACAATTTATCATTCTTGGTATTCGATCAGAAGCACAGTTTTCACAGAGCTTTATGCAGAAGCGTTTGTTGCTCCAGAGTTGTGTTTGAGTTCTAAATAAAATTAAAAAGATATTCTGGTTTTTAAAAAAACAAATCACCATCAACAAAAAAGTTAAAGGAGGAAATGCAGATTTCAGGTTTGAAGTCAATGTGCTTGTGACTTCAAACCAGCCATGTGACCCCACCAGTCCCAGGTATGGGGGGGGGGGAGACAGTTTAATTTTTTTGTAACTAAAATGCTTCAATTTTTGTTTTTAAATAAAGTTATTTAATTTTTTCTAATTCATGGTTTCAGGGTTTTTTTCTGGGAAAGAAGGGAAGTTGGGGGGGGGGGTTTGGAGAATGGCAGTTTGGGATAGTGATAAGTTTGGGGTTGGGGAATGGAAGGGAAGGGGGTGGGTGCACTGAAAATGGGGGTGGAGAGTCTATTGGCCGTTCACTTGCACTTGGGGGGGGGGGGCATAGTAGCTGGCTGCACACCTGTGCCTCTGCAATTCCTATTGACATTCCCAGACCCGGCTAGCCTGAAAATGCCAACACCTCAGGCGGGGACCAGCTTCTCGCTCCGATTACCGCCGCTGTCTGAGTCTCAGCGCTGGCATTTTAATCTTGCCGCCCCGCACCCTGAAGTGCCTGCAGCAGCGCAGGGCCTCACCCCACGTTCGGCGGGGCACCCGGATGTGTCACACTGCCACTGTCAGCCGGGCCAGCTGCCGCAGCACTTAAATACACTGGCGGCACCAGGGAAGCCCTCACCGGCGGTGCTGCGGGGGGAGGTGCCCGGGAGGGGGGTGCTGAGGCACCCCTGGCGTCTCCTACTGACAGAACCCTATCAACGCCCTTCAATAAGGTGCTAAACAACCGCATTGCACTCTCGGAAATCAAAGGAGCTTGTGTGTATGTATTATACGTATATATCGTGAGAAAAAGATGAAACCAAACAGATATTGTTCCTGGCCTTTGTCAAGCACATTTGTTTAATTATTCAACAGGAACTGATGCTGAGGTTCTTGGAGTTTTTATTTATTTATTTTTTAAAAGTTTCTTTTTCATTGTAAAAGCTTTCATACTATCTGGCGCTGGCTCTTACAGTCAGTAGAGCAGTTTTTAATGAGACTAAGGCATTTTTATTACCCTTTAAAATGTTTGATAGAGTTTCTGGATAATTTCTCAACCTGTTCCTATTTGTTTACTTTTTGATATTTTTGGTACCAAGCTGTAACATTGTGGTGTTGGGTTTTATGGCATTGGCACTGTCACACCCCAACAGGGAAAGTGGTATCAGTATGTCCATTATATACCCCTATTTTTAGGGGTTTATGATCGGGACGTGAAACTCCATTCCCAGCTGAATCTCCCCATACATACTCTCAGGCTAGGTGCAAATTATTATTTTCTTTCATTAAGTTGGAAAGAAATAGGTTTGGCTACTTTTAAATTACACAGGATCTGTTTTCAGACACTTCGGGGTACTTACATAAGTTTAATGGAAAAGCACGTTTTATGTGTACAATATAAACCTTCTCTCACTGGGAATGCAATACTTCCCTTTACTTCAGTGGGTATTTTGCCTGAGCAGAGGCTGCAGGATCAAGCCCCAGTTTTGGCATGCAATTAGCTAATAATGTGCATTTAATTACATTTGGCATCTTGTAAAAAAAAAAAAAATTAAATGGACAGGATATTAAACTTTGAAAAGTGGCTGCCTCACATATGTTGTAATTGCTTTTCAGTGCAGCTTAATAAGGATTTTTCTTATATGGTGAGTATATGGTAAATAGGACCCATTCTGAAGGAATCCATTTGAGTTATTTAAAAACAAAATGTCATTATTGACTACAGGTCAAATTAAGCTTCCCCAGCAAACAGCTTATTTGAATTTTTTGAATGTCTGGATTGTTTACTCTGAATTTTTTACCTTCTGTTATACTCGACCGCCGTTTAAGAGATTGAGGTTTGTGAAGAGCACCCATGCTTAGGGCTCAGCTAAACCCCTTACACTAGGGGAGCTGCTCTGCCGGAGGGGGGAGACAAGGGAGAGGTGAACATTGGGAGAGACAAGAGTACATTCATGAAATTGCAGGTGCATGTGCTTCACTTAGTGATAAGGGAAGTAGATTCTGAGTGAGAGGGAAAAGGACGCAATTTCACTCATGATGAGCTAGGGAAGGCCTGATGGAAGAGGTAGAGTTTAGGGAGCCATTTAAAAGTTGTGAAGGAGGGAGCAGAGCAAATGTATCCAGGGAGGGAGTTCTAGGCATGAGGGGCAGCAAGAGAGAAGGGGCAAAGATGTTTAGAGGAGCAAGGGGGTTGTGAGCAGGCAAGGGTTGGGGCAGAGGAGGAGCAAAGCTCCCAAGCAGAATTGAAATATTACATATGATACCTCCTATTAGAGCAAGGCATAGAGCTGTCCTTCCTAGGTCTTTTAAAATGCTGTAGGAAGCACTCTTCACCCATGTATGGCCACTACTATTTTGGCCATCACACCAAGGACTGTAAAAGGGACTTCCAGAGCTGAAGATGAGTCTTAAAACTTGACCTAAATAGCCAAGCTATTGAGCTACACTGTAGCAGGTTCACATATACTCTGTGGATCAGGCACAGAGGGATATAACCACCAGAGTTGCCACTTCTCGCGGTTTGACTCGGAAACTCCCATTTTGACCTAGGGGAGGATCTCATGGTCAAACCATGAGACATGGCAACACGACACAGGCTTCAGCTCACGTCCTATGGGGTTCTGAATCAGTGGCCAGCTTCCTTCACCACTACCTCATCCTGCCTCAGGCTCAGTCACTCTCCCAAAAAGCTTTCTTGCCCTAGCCCTGCCCTGCCTCCTGCCTTGGATCCAGCCTTGCCTAACCTTACTGCTTTGCTCCCTGCCTTGTTTCTTGCTCTCCCTCAACCTTGCCTTTGCCATGTTCCCCAATATTGGCTCTGATCCTAGCCTTTTTCCTGCTTCCCTGCTCTCCCTCCAGCCTTGCACCCTTCCTTGATCCTCTGTTGAGTCCTAGTGCCTGATCCTGACCCTGTGCCCCAATCACCAAGTCTGCCCTCGTCCTGCAACCCTGCACATCACCAATGGGTGACATACTTCCTCTGGCAAGCTGAAGCTTGTTTTGTGTGTCTGAGGCCCACAGCAGTTCAAGCACTGGGGGCGCCCACATTTACGTGTGGTGCGCAAAGTAGCAATCTTTTATAATACACCAAATTAGAGATTTCTAGATGCTGAGTTTGGTCTTTGCAATATGCAGTTGGGTTTTATCTCTGTATGGATCAGACCCACTCTCCTATCCATGTTAAGTTGTCTTGGAGATCAGCAACCAGCCCCTGCGATCAGCTTTACATCCTCAAAGGTAAAGAAGCTACTTTTCATCAAGGTAGGCCGCTTCCACAAGGGCTTGGAGTGGACAGGTCAAAGTGGGGCCGCCTTCCCACCAGCTAATGGGCTGCAGTTGACAAAAGGCCTTTTATAAAGCCAACCAGCATTGCAGGCAAATGACCACCAGGACTGCCCTGGGCACAGACAACAGTTTTCCACTTCCAGAGCAAATAATTACCTCTGCATTGGTAATCGTCTAGATAGCTACAGAAATGGTAGAGAACAGGCAGCAACTCCCATCAAACTAGTTTAACATAGATTCTGACTAGGGCTGAAACGAGCAGCTAAATTGCTGCTCACAAAAAAAAACGGGATTGATTTTCCAATTATTTCCCAATATTGATGTGATTTCTTGATTCTCGCAATATCACAAGTTACTGTCCTGATTTATCGACTTTCCACTTATTGTTTACCACATACCATCCATTTAGAGCTTACCGTATTGCTGAGGATACTGTTTTACTTCCAGGTTTGTTGTTCATGCATTTCTGAACCAATCACTGTGTGAATAGCCCCCAACCTCCCCTTACTGCCCTTAACCTCCACTTAAGTGCCTCCAATCAGAACTGTTGTTCTATGTTGTTCCCTTTGCTTTGACCATTCTTGCAATTGGATTGCAGATTACTAAAGGAATCTGTGTACCAGCCAACCAGTGACAAGGAACTACAAAGGAAAATGGAGTGCAAGATACATGGTATTGCACCAGTATTACCTCTCGGGATTTGAAATGGATGGCGAAGTGGTAAAATGGCAAAGCAGTAAAAGGAAAGTTAGTAAATTGAGAAATGAAATGTCGATATTGATTTGAAATGAAAGGTTCTTGATTTGGCCAAGACAGTATTAGGAACTGGGATTTTGACAAGATTTATCGTTATGACAAAATGTTGTCATCCCTAATTCTGAGGCTACTGTAAGTGGCGTGACCCTAATTTTCTCCCTGCTGAATCAGTCCCTAGCTTCTCTGATGAGTCATCCCTCAAGTCATTTCCAACCTGGGAATGACTACTGTGTTATTTCTCAGCTCATTTTGTGGGAAGCATCCTTTGCAAGGTATCTCCATGTAAACGTCGCCTGTGCCACAACCACTGTCACCAACTTGGCTAGATGAAGGGTGTTTCAGCCACCTCTGCATTTAGATGGAAAAGTGCTTAAAGGCTTCTGCCTTGAGCCACTGTTTCAGCTGAATCAGGGAAATCTGCGTGTGAGTTTTATAGTGCAAGCTCACATAAAAACTTCAGTTCTCGCAAAGTGTAATCCAGTATTCTCCCCCTAAATGCTAAAAATGTTGCTTATGTGCTGGAAATTAAAAATCTGGATGTGGACAAGCCTTTCCAATTGCCCTTGGAACAGGTGCCACTGCAAAGCTGTGAAAACAGAAAGCTGAGCACTGGGAATTCCCAGGGCTTGCTTAGAGCAGTTGGAAAGCAAGACTGGAGGATGCTTCCCGTGTACAAAAGGGGAGAAGCTTCTGAAATGTAACAAGCTAAAAAGAAAGAGGGGAACAAATTAACTTTCAATGCTCTTATAACCAAATGTAGGTTGTAGGGATGGGCGAACAGATCGCGGTTCGGGTTCGGCTGCGTTCGGTTCGGCTGCGTTCGGTTCGTCCGTTTGGTCCGGCAGTTCGGCTAGTTCGCCGAGTTCAGGTTCGGCGGTTCGGTTCGGTCGTCCGAACAAGCCGTTCAGTTAGGCCGTTCGGCTGTTCCGTTCGGTCGTTCGGGAAATGTTGTTATGGGTGTTTTTTTTGTTTTTTATATGTTTTTTTGGTTTTTTATTGGGTTTTATATGGTTTTCTTTTGTTTTTTATTTGTTTTTGTTGTTTTTATATGGGTTTTTTATTTATTTATTGTATTTAATATTATATCTATCTATCTACACTAAATCTAACTGCTATTAACTATTCTAAATGCTATGAACTAAATGGATTATCTAATAAGTACACAGACCTACTCCTACAAACCCTAAAACTAAATCACTAACGCTATCTCTATCACTAAGCGAACTCCTACAACTCTCTCTCTCTCTCTCTATCTATCTATCTATCTATCCCCCCCAACCCATATCTATATCTATCTATCTATCTATCTATATATGGAGATATACATATGGATATATATATATATATATGGATATATATACACCCCATATATATGGGATGGGGGGGAATCACAAACAGAAGAAGAGTCTGTAGTGAAATACATACATTACACACTCAATGAGTCTGTACAGTGCATAACACAAGGTTTCAGTTTATGGTTTAAGTTTCATTTCATTACAAAAATGAAATGAAACTTAAAGCAATCTAAAAATTCTATTCAACGTCTGCTGTTCAGGAACAGTGACTAGCTCAGAAGGTGTTGGGAAGGGGGGAGGCAGATAATTAGTTTCGTTTCTTGCAAGCCTCTCCACCCCTGGTGCCTGGAAGTCTGCTCCTCAGTGACTGACACCTTCCCTGTCATGTTTGACCTTCCAGTGAACTTTTTTTTGGAACCCGAACGCGATCCGAACTGACCGAACTGTTCGGCCATTTCGCCGTTCGGTGCTCGGCTTGTTCGGTATGTTCTTGTTCGTGTTTGTGTTTGAGTTCGGTCATCCGAACAGGCCGAGTTCAGGCCGAACTCCGAACTGCCGAACCGTGTTTGCCCATTACTAGTAGCTTGTTCTTGTTCTCCAGAAACTGCTCCCACCATGTAGGAGTTATAGCAACTGTATAGCGCTCTGAGAAGTTAAGTATTATGGGTATGTACAGGGGTGCTGACAGAATTATGTTTGGGGGGTGGAAGAGTCACGTGACCCTGATATTTCCGGAGCATTGTGATGTCATGACATGCGTGGTCATTCAGAAAGGGGTGAGGTGAAGGGGTCACATCCCTTTTCCATCCACCAAAATGTTGTAATGCTTGGAGAGGGTGGGGCCAGGCAGGTGGGGTATCCCCTTGCATGCCCCTCCTGGAGCCCATAAGTACCTAAACTTCTGACCAGACTCCCCTGTGGCATCTGCTACATAAAATTTGGAACATTGCCCCAGTTATGGAAATTCTGCCAGCCTGACACAGTTGGCTGCTAATTCCTTTTTAGCTGGAGGAGAGAACATTGAAAGGGATGTATATAGGGTGCCCAGGCCAGTGAACTGATTCAGAGTATCCCCTAAGATCCTCCCACAGAATCCCTATGGGAGTTTGGTTATGCTCCGTGAAGAAGCAACCCATGAGAAGGAAGAGACAGAAAAATCCTTATCTACTCCATTGTGGATATTGCTTAGAGGTGGGGAGGTATGTCTACGGTTGCCACCTTTGGTCGTTTTTTACCAGACACTTCCATTTTGGCAATGGGAGTGTCAGGTAAAAAAAACACCACAGGTGGTAACCCTAGGTGTGTCAAAGAATCTTGCTTGCACAGGGGAGGGGTGATTTTTATATTTGGATTTATGAGTCCCCTTAAATGAGAAAAGAGAATAGAAGTTCTAGAAGTGTGTGGTTGAGAGGGGTTGTAGAGTGAGAGATGGAAAATATACAGTTTCAAGGCTTTAAAACTTAATTTAAACATGTATTATAATATTTATGTATCACCAACAGTGTAGGATTAAACAATTTATATGCTGAGATACAAACAGGGAAACATTGTTATTAATTATTATTATTATTATTATTATTATTTATTAGCTAGGTACTTATCCTTTTATCTTAGTGGCTTAAAATGTACAAAGCACAACAATATAAAATCAAGAATTACCGAACAGTATTTAGCAAAAAGCTAAATTAGAGAGATTCCCCTTGCATGGTTTTTGAAACTTGTGAGCTTCAAGGGTAATTCAACCCAAATGGCATGACAGTAATCTCATTGGGGTGTAACAAATACACACACAGCACACTTTGTGGATCAAGCTCAGATAATTAAAGCAATTCAAGAAGATTGCCAAACCTTGAGATACCATGTGGAGGACATGCCATCCAAAATGGCCTCCAAGCTAGACACTTTATCATCATCATTGCTAATGGTTGTTTGGCTTTGGTCACATTAGGAGCTCCTTTGATATTTCAGTAGGGGTGCAAGGAGCAAAAACATCAAATGGCAGATATTGTTTAAAAGGTGATATAATACGTTATTTCAATTTATACCCCACTCTTTTCCCAAAGACTCAGAGCAGCTTACAAAAACATAGTAAATATCTTACATAAAATTACAAGAGCCCAATGAAAATCACAGTTAAAACCCAATTTTAAAATTACAGTATTTACCCCCCTGCCCCAACTCACCCTCACAGAGGGACAGAACATGGCCCTCTCCTCTCCCCCTGACCCTAATACTCCCCTCACAGAGGGGTCAGGGCATAGCCCTCTGCTGCCCCACACTCCCAGTATGTCTCCGTTCTAAACTGTTTCCAGAGCTGACACTTCAATTTTCAAAATTGATATTTGGAGAGGGGGAGTAATTTAATGTTAAACATGCCAGAATTCAGAAATGACTGGAAGTATGTTTATAATGCAGTTAATCTTCTCAAAGCTTTACTCTTTTTGTCTAAGGCCGTTTTCACATGAGAGTCCCACCCCCACCTCGTCCACGTGGGTGACGGGGAGGGAGGGCCATAAAAGCTACTTATACAATTTTTTTCCAATTGGCTTCCTCAGAATGTTATTGTTTTTGCACAGTGGATCCCCATTATATTCAAGATGTTTGTTAGCATGTGTAGTAGTTTTTCTATTAATATTGTGTGGCCCTAGCTTTCCTCCCAATAGACTGCTCAAAATGTCTACTGGTGGTGTCCAAACAATGTCCTCTCTAGTATTTATTTATTTTATTTATTTATAAATATTTGTTAGCCGCCCCCTCATGCCTACGGCATCTCGGTGCGGCTTACAGCATAAAAACGTGCAATAAAATTCATTACAACAATGTTTTAAAAATACAACCCCCCTCAACATAAAAACTTCAAAAATCCCCCCCAGCACCCTACCCCCCTCCCCTCCAAAGGTCTGGGCGAACAGACAGGTCTTGCAGGCTTGTCGAAACGCCAATAGACCTGGGGCCAGACGGGCTTCCTCCTGGAGGAAATTCCAGAGCCTCGGACCAGCCACCGAGAACACCCTCTCCATTGTGGCCCCCCACTTTACACAGGGGACCTCCAAAAAGGCGCCCCCGGTGGACCGCAGGGATCGCTCTGAGACAGCAGGACCTGGGTCAGTTGAAAATGAGAGGTACAGCTGAGTATCATCAGCATATTGGTGACATCGCACCCTGAACCCAATCACGATGTCCCCCAGGGGTTGCATATATGCATTAAATAACAGCAGAGACAAGATCAAACCCTGCGGAATACCACAGGTCAAGGTCCGGGGGCTTGATGTTTCAGCTCCCAGCACCACCTGCTGGCTTCTACCCAAGAGGAATGAGCGGAACCACTCTAGGACAGTCCCGTCCAGACCCCCCAGGTCTTGCAGCCATCTCAGCAGCAGCCCATGGTCCACGGTGTCAAATGCGGCCGAGAAATCTAGCAGGATCAATAATGTTGAACATCCTTTGTCCATCTCCCGGTGGAGATCATCCACTAAGGCCATCAATGCTGTCTCCGTACCATAGCCGGGGCGGAACCCAAATTGAAAAAGGTCCAGGAAACCGATGCTGCCCAAATGCGCCTGGAACTGCAGTGCCACTGCCCGTTCAATAACCTTCCCTAAAAAGGGAAGATTAGAGACAGGTCGGTAGCTGGCGAGTGCATCCACATCCAAAAATGGCTTCTTCAGCAGGGGGCGCACCACCGCCTCCTTGAGACTGGGTGACAATCTCCCCTGCCGAAGGGACACATTCACTACCCTCACCAGAACTGACCCCAAAGTCTCCCTGGAGGCTTTCACCAACCAGGACGGGCACGGATCTAGTTGATTGATTGATTGATTGATACATACCCTGCCCCTCCTGAACACAGCTCGGGGCGGCTCGGTTAGGGTGGCTCTAACCGACCCCAGGACATTCACCACATCAGTCGGCGTCACTTCCTGAAACTCATCCCAGAAAGATTGACCAGACGGTGCCTCCATAACTTCATGCCCCATGCTTACTGCTTCCAATCCGGTGTCAAAGTTACTCTGGATCTGAGCGAACTTGTCTGCAAAGTAGGTGGCAAACTCCTTTGTTTGGGAGCTTACACATTCTCTTTAGATGTGCATGGTCTTGCTTGTAAGTTACAAGTCCTTTATTTATTTATTTATTTATTTATTTATTTAACACTTTTTTTTACCCCACCCCTCCTGCTTGAGGCAGCTCGGGGCAGCTTACGCACATAAAGAAGGTTCCCCCACCTCCACCCATTGTGTACTTTCTCTAGTTCATTGTTTCCAGCCTCTCTTGGTAGGAAGTCACAGCTGTTGACTTTTCTCACTGCTTTCCACCTTGAGCATACGTTGTCAAAGTGAGCACAAAGGGTGTTTTCAGATGGACCCATCTGCTCTGGCTGCAGCAGGTTCAAATGGAGACGCCTGTCACTGCGGACTGCAGTCTGCTCACGTGGCACCCCCTCTCCTCTACCATAGAGCTGCAGGTGGATCTCCAGCCACTCTAGGCTGCCTACCGCAGCCCTATGGCTGTTGCTGGGGCAACCCCCATTTGGAAGCAGACCTGCAGTGGCCTGTCTGTAAGTAGACGGACCGGTGCTCCAGGTTCAGGCAGCCAGCTCTGCTTTCAGTGCTCTGGGATGTTCCAGAGCACCACATGTGGAGCTGGACCAGAGTAGGTGGTGCCTGCTACGTTCCTGCTATGCCTCACCATAGGGTGGCTCTCCTTTATATGAATGGGCCACCTGGGGGTGGGGCGGAGCAGGTGTCCATCTGAAAACACCCAAAGTGTGTTTGGGAAAAATGGTCTCATTATTGTAAAAGTGAGTGGAGAATTTTGATTTAGTAGCAGTTTTCACCCAGTTTTGTGCAGGGGTAAAGGACTATATGGTGTAGGTCATTGGAGAACCAGAACCATGGAAGAAGTCAGTTATTTTCTCTGGCATAATTCTGATGATTAAATTTTACAATCTTGTTTTGCTTGTAGGTGTGAGGAGGCCATATCTCTACAAATACTTTACAATGTAGTAGCTACTGTTACAGAAACACTTGTCCATGTGAACAAAGACTGCTGTGGAGCAACTCCAAGTCACTGCACAGAAATAATTTTGGCTAGGATAATATTACTCCAGAGCATTCCTTGTTCACAAACCAAATTTGTCAGTTTAGCAGCTACTAAGGTGCAATTTGCTTGGAATGCAGCAAACTACACAATAACGTGTTTGTATAGATACAGCCCAAGGAATCTTTGCCACCTCCATGCAGGGGTAGCAAAAATGGAACTTTGCAGAAATTTTCTCCTTTTCAAATCTTGCATTTCAGCTCCACTGTTTATTCTTAGATAGGTCACATGGTAACTATTGTTCAGCTAAGCTCAATGGTTAAGACTTCAGTTTGGAACAATGTAGTACTCGTAGAGGTGGCCTCAATGAACAAATTTACTCTCTCTCTGCAAAGCAAGCCAAGTATACTTCCAAAACCCTCCTGAAATTATTTTTATTAATAATAATAATAATAATAATAATAATAAAAACATTTATATAGCACCAGTCATGTGACCTGGTGCTGTACAGAACATAGAAATAGATGTGGTTCCTGCCTGTGGCTTACAATCTAAAAGACAAGAAGGGGGAGACAGGGAGAGGGGACAGTGGGAGAGACAGGGGAGAAAACCAACAAACATTCAAGCGGATGCGAAGTCTCAGGTGCGTGTGCTTGGCTTGGTTACAATCAGGTTGGTTGCAGCAGTCT
>QEPC01001236.1:1436024-1459185 GCA_003113815.1 Sphenodon punctatus
TTTTTTCCATTCTTCCCCTCCCCTCGGGTCAGTTGCCATTTTGGAACTCTAAGTTGGATGTGGCTGAGCACCTAAGAGTGCTTCTAAAGGTGCCCCCAGGACGCCAAGGGGTAACCCGCCGTGAGATTATTTCTATTGAACATTTATGTATACAGAAAGATCGATGGGTACTTAATGTTCTATTTAATAATCAAGAAATAGTTGATTTAATATTCCAACAGATAGAAAGTCTAGAAACCAGGAATGTATTTGTGGCAAGAGCAATGTGCCTAGAAACACCCCGAGGGGACCCAAGAGTTATTGGAAGTGGGGTTGCCCCAGCTGTACCAGCAGATATGGATACCCCCCCACATATAGGAAGGGAAATGCCAACTAGTGCTTACCCTGTCCTGAGGGGGAGGATGGAAATTGTGGAGGATGGGCAAGGCGTACTACCCCGGCTAACTAAGGATAAAAATCTAGTTAGAGATCTCTCTGGGGAAGTACATATGGAGTGGGAAAATCCCAAAACTGTTATAGATACAGTGTCTCTCACAAAGAATGGCAATGAGATTAGGAGAAATAATAATGTGGGGAATTTGATACGCCTTGCTCAGCACAGTCCGCTACAGCCTCCTACTCCATCTGGAAAAAGTGGGCATATCTCTAAAGAACAGGCTTCCATCACTGGTCAAATGGAGGGAATATTCCGTCAATTGGGCAGGGTTGTAAAATATCAAAAGTATCATTCTGGGGGCACATGTACTGAGTTAAATGGGGGGTTCTGATAAAGGGGTGCCCCGCCCACAATCCATAGAGATTTTACATAATACATTGTTGGGTGATTTCCCAGCTCAAGGAGGGAAGGAGAGTAGATCCCAGAGCTAGAGAGCCTATTTGTGGTAGCTCTGAGATGAGCTCCCTTGTAGGCTTGGGAGGATTAGTTCCTCTTCCCCAGACTACACCCTCCTCACCCTATTCAAGGGGCAGTATTGGGTGGAGTGAATATAGAACTAGGAGTATCGGAAGGGGAGGTAAGGGTGGAACAGCCCCCCCAGATGGCTGTTGCCCTGGTGAAATGTAGTAATGAGGGACGGGATGGGGGGTGGCCAGTGGGGTGGTTAGCGGGCCAAATGTATGAAAATGAAGGGGCGCAGAAAGAACAAGGTTTAGAACAGAGGCCCAAGGATATAAATGGAACCCCCCAGAGTGTGATTCTGCAAGTGGGAGAGGATGAGAGGGACCCAACGCCGGAGGGCTCAGGATTGAGCCAGGACTCCAGGGAAGGCTCGGGGAGCCCCCATGGAAGTTTAGAAGTGGAGGAAGTTTTTCTCCATCATGTAAAGTGACTGTGGGAGCCGGATGCACCCCTCTTGAGAATAGGGAATTGGAACATCTCGGGATGGAAGGAGCATCAGTATGCTTTAGACTGTAAGGGCTTGTTTAAATGCTGTGACATAATATTTATACAAGAAACATGGGCAGATTTCTTAATCAGATGGCCAGGTTTTGAGGTTTATACCTCCCCGGCGAGATCCTTTAAGGCAAGGGGGAGGCTTAGTGGAGGACTGGCTTTTTTCTTTCGCGATGCATTGTTCACAAGAACAGAACTGCTTGCCACAGTGGATTCCCAGTTTTGCCTATGGTATTGCATGACTAGGGAGGGCAAGGATATTCTTCTTGCCAATGTTTATATTCCCCCTGCAATGTCAGCATATTACTCCCCAGATATCTGGGAACAAATGGGGGACGCAATCCAGGCTGCATATAGGCGATTCCCTGGGGTGATGCTAATACTTGGAGGGGACTTGAATACACGAATGGGAAATCCTGCCAGTGAAAGGAGTGGTGGACTGTTGGATTCCATAATAGTCCCCCCATATAATAACATCCGGTGCTCAAGGGACGAGTTTGTGTGCCCAAGAGCCCCGCTTCTATGCCAGTTCTTAAGGAGATTAGATCTGGAAATCCTGAATGGGAAGGTACATGGTGACCTCAAGGGGGACTTTACCTTCTTGTCTACCCGGGGGACGAGTGTAATAGACTATTTTTTGACTCAACAAAGTTTTGTAAATGATGAGCTAGAACTTAAGGTTTTTGCCTCAATGGAAACAGAACATTCCCCTATGGTCCTTAAGATCAGGGACTCCCTTCTGGGTAAAAAAGCTTCAGTACAGAGGAACTATGAACAGCTGCGGGGAAACAAATTGCAAGAAAGGGTTAGGAAGAAATGGTCTCCAGACCTTGTTGGTATCTGTTTGAAGTTTATGGAGTCGAGCCAGGGACAGGAGCTAAGAGGATTGGTGGAGAGTTCGACTAAGGGTGATGTGTCGGCTTTTGAAGCACTGACTAGAACTTTTGGCCAGTTGCTGTCCTTTTCCCCAAAGGGTGGGGCATTTTGTAAGCCCCAGGAGACGTGGTTTGATGACTCCTGTGTGAGAGCAAGGAAACTGCTACGACGGATGGTTGGGAGGATGAAAAGGGACCCATCGAAGGATATTAGAAACAGGGTAACAACTGAAAGGAAGCAGTATAAGCAATTACTGCGTAAGAAAAAAGTAATTTACTTTGAATCTCAATGGATTTTGCTCCAACAAGCAGTACAAGCAAGAGATAGTAGGGGTTTTTGGAAAATGATCGCAGGGGCCTTGGACAGTAAGGGTCAATCATCGGGGAAACTACCCACACTAGATAGTTGGGAGGGCCATTTTATAGCTCTTTTTTCCCAACCGCAGCCGCGACTTTCTCAAGTAGAGACGCAGCCAGCTGATAGATTTCCGGAATGGCCGCCAGTTTCACCCGAGGAAGTTAGGGAAATGATTTGCTCCCTTAAGGATGGGAAAGCTCCGGGCAGCGATTTTATCCCCCCGGAGCTGTTAAAACTTAACCCAGGGTGGTGGGCAGGTCTGCTGGCCCCTCTTTTTACTTCAATAAACGCTACGGGAGTGATTCCGAAACACTGGTTGCAAAGCGAAGTGGTACCTATCTTTAAAAAAGGGGATACCCTAGATCCGGCTAATTATAGGCCTATCAGTTTACTATCTATTATTGGCAAATTATACACCAAATTTTTGCTGGCCAGGCTGAGGGCATGGCTGGACGAAACAGGTATAATATATCCAGAACAAGCTGGATTTAGAGCAGGACAATCAACAACTAATCAAGCATTTATTCTCAAGTTATTATTTGATAAGTACGTGGGGCAACAAAAGAGAGCCCCTGCCCTTTTCTGTTGCTTTGTAGATTTACGGGCTGCGTTTGATTCTATCGATAGGGAACAACTATGGACCAAACTGAAACAGACCCCGATAGATGGGCGGTTGCTCTTCTTAATTATAAAATTGCATAATAACAACACCCTACGGGTTAGAGCTGGTAGAGGGTGCCCTTTAACTAAACCTATCAATTTGGAGAAGGGGGTCCGACAAGGCTGTCTCCTAGCTCCAGCCCTTTTCAACTTCTATCTAAACGATATGGTCCCATTTCTTGATAAAGCAGAGCTGCATGCCCCCAAATTAGGTTCTAGGAGGCTGGCTTTGCTATTATATGCAGATGACGCGGTGCTTTTGTCCATGACACAGATTGGACTGAGGAGAGGTATGCAGCGACTTGCCCTTTATTGTAACCAGGAAAGGTTACTTATCAACTATGAGAAGACGAAGGTTTTGGTGGGGGGTGGCTCGCGAAAGGTGCACCGATGGTTTATTGAGGAAAGGGCTATTGAACAGGTTAAGGTATTTAAATATTTGGGAATCATATTTGATGCGGCTGGGAGTTGGAAGCCTCATTACAAGGCAGTATTACAACAAGCTAGAAGTACTACCAAGGCGTTGATAAAATTCTATTATACTCGAGGTGGGAAACTAATTGTTCCAGCCCTTCGCCTCTTTAAGGCTAAAGTAATTCCGCAATTATTGTATGCGTTGCCGGTATGGGGTAGTGAGCTGACCGATAGACTTGAGCTCCCACAGAATACTTTTCTGCGTACCATTTTGGGCTTGCCCCTGTGTGCTCCAAGGGCGATCCTGAGAGCAGAGATGGATATGCGAACAATAGAGTCCCAGGCGACAATGATATTATTCAAATTTTGGCTTAAAATAGTGATTCTTCCTTCTAATCCCCACTCGCTCATGCAATTTACCTTAGGAGAAAAAGTTATGGATATATGGTTGCACCCTATTGAGAAAGCCTTTGCAAGGCTAGGTATGGCAAAAGACCGTATAAGGTCTTTGGCGTTCGGCCAAGCAGTAGCCGAAATAAGGCAGAGGCTATTGGACCAAGAGGCCCAAACGGAATTAGCAGCTATACGCGCACAGGGGATAGCTCCTGAGTATCCTTGCTTTAGGATCAATGGGCCTAGGCCGAAATACCTAGACTGGCCACAATCACATCATAGGCGTGTGCTAACGCTCTTTAGAAGTAATTTATTCCCAACAGCGTTAGTAGAGGGGAGATATGCAAAAATACCAAAAAATCTTAGACTGTGCCAGAAATGTGACAAGGCACTGGTGGACTCAGTGCAACATTTATTGCTGCACTGTTCGAGGTATGATGATATGAGAAGGGAAATACTGGGCAAATATTTAAAAACCCTGCCCAGCCTTGCAGGAGATGACCTGAGATTACGCCTCCTACTAAAAGGGGATGACTCTAGCTGCTCCAGGGCAGTGGCAGCGTTTGGAGCCAAGATTTTGGGCGAAATGGTCTGACGGCCCGTGGGAGCTAACTGGGGGCTAAGCTGCGGTAAGGTATGCCTTGGGGAAAAGCTAGGCATCAGCAGTAATAGATACCTGTGAGTTTCTGAAGATGGGATTAGAGATGGAAATGATTAAACGGGGGATAAGTAGAATTGATATTGAATTGGGAAAGGTAAAGAAGTACCACTTCGCTACCCTAAAGAAACTAATGCTATTAATGCTACTAAAGGGGTTGTAGTAGGTGGATAGTTTATTGAGGCAACTAATAAAAGTCGATTGCTTTTTAGTGCGAAGAGGCAAACATATAAGCAAGCAACTAGTTGTGGCCTGAAGTACATGTGCTCGGTCCAAGAGTAGCCCTCTAATATATGTTTGTGCACCCTATTGGATGATATTTGGGAGAACTGTTTAAATGGGTAGTATATATATGGAAATAGTATGCTTGTAACAAATTGAGAGAGGGGTCCAAAACAAGCATGGTTATTGTGCCCCCTGTTAATAGCTGAACCTAAGGGCATTTTAAGTTCCAAGGCTGCATATCAGAGGCAAAATGTAAATAGTGGAAGGCTAGGATGAGGCAGAAGTAAATGCTGTAAATTAACAAATCAGTAAAATGCTTTGGAATATCGCTAGGGAGGAGGGATGAACCATCCCCTGGGAAAGATAATGCCCCTACAGCATGAGTTGTCCCTTGTATAACTGCGAAGAACACACACATACATACCTTTATTTATATGCCAATTGTTAAAGCCCTGAAAGTACAATCTATAAATTATATTTATTTTATTTTCAATTTAGACTATATAATTTTCGGCAATACCCTGCCTCACCCTATGTCGCTATGCCTCTTAATGTATGTGTGCTTTGGTTTTTTGTATTTTCTGAGCGATATGTAGTATGTATTAAGTACTCCTGTGTTAAGGAGTTTTCTTTTAAAATTTTTATTCTTTTCTTACTGTGGGACATGGCGAAAGCTAGTTCCCACAATATTATAATAAATTCAAATTCACCTTAGCTGAAACAATTGTGTTTTGTTCACATGTATTTGCAGTTTGGGGTTTTTTAATGGGTTTTTCTCTTCTTATTTTTATTGTATGCTTTGCTATCTGCCCTGAGACTTCGAGGAAGGGCAGGCTATAATTTGAAGGGGAAAAAAAGTAAATATATAGAAGTACCTTTGGTTTCAAAGGGCAGAAAGAGTGGTAGGGATGGTTGAAAGAATACAGAACTTTGAATGCAATAATATAAAATATTATTCTAAGTGCAGAAGCCCATTGAAGATTTAATATTTTTATTAGTTTCATCTTGTAAAGATAGCTAATAAGAATAATCTTTGTGAACAAGCAAAAAACGTGTAATTCTGAATTATCTTTGATAAAATACATTTTATAGCATGGAGTCTCTACAATCTTGGAATGAAATCTTCTGATTATATCCCTATTTGTGTTTCTCTGATCTATTTAAGGAATATCTAATTTCCCCCAAAGTGCCACCTCTTTGAGTCTTATAATGAATAATACCCATTAAGTTGTGTCTCCTTAAGATGTTAGAAAGATATATTAGAGATGTTATCTATATACCTGTCCTGGAATGCTTGCAATCACAGTTTTCAAGTGAGCAAGGCTGGGGATGGGAGTGGGGAGGGTCTGTGGCCGCTGAGTGGACAGCCACTCAGGTGGAGTGAGTGGAGCAGGATGACAGCTCCCAGTGTGGCTACCACAGCAGCCCACTCACACTCCCGCTTCCACGGACCATGGGGGAGGGGGAAGCATGCCGGACTGGTCTTTGAAACTGATAGGGGTGTGTACCAGGGGGGAAAAAAATTAATTTTAAAAATATTATTTGATTGTTTTTATAATAAAAACAAAAATGCCCAATATTGTACATTATTAAAAATGAAAAACATAAAAAAATCAATAACAAAAACAAAATCCTTTGTTTCCATGCCTTCCAAAAGCGCCTCTCTGACACTGTCCCTTCTCCCAAACTTGCCGAGAGTGTCCCACAGTGGCAGAAATATCAGCGAAAGATTGGTACGCAGCAGCTGGGTAGAGGACAGAGCAAACACTGCAATGCAGCAGGTGCTGGGCACTGAAGTATCCAGGCACTTGCACAGGAGGAGACAGTGGTTCTCCAAATATGACAAGGCTTTATGTTGAAGAGAGAGCCCCCGGGAGGCAGAATGTCAGCGTGAGATTTGCATGCAGCAGGCAGACACAGGACAGAGAAACTGGCAAAAAGCTTGCCAAATGCAATTTTTGCTATAGTAACACCAAAGTACTGTAGTCAAAATTCCTGTTTTTACAAAATGATCAAAGCAAATACACACATACATGCAATAATGCTCAATCATATGAAAACTTGCTTTTAACTACTGATAGGTTGAAGCCTTAGGGGCCGATCCAAGGTCCATGTGCACACATTTGGTTCTTGTGCTCAATGCGTGCACCATGTACCCCCTTCGTGTGCACTAAGTGCAACATATTGCATGTGCTGACCTCTTATCAACCCCTTACTATAGAGTACAACATGGTTGCTGTGTATATGTACAGAGTTTTCCAAATTTCTGTAATCGCATGTTGCATGTCACAAATTGTCCTTCCTGACTTCACATCTGTCAAATTGTAAGACTTCTGTGTCTGAAGAGAATGTGTGATAGGTACGCCAGAGCCCTTGGGGGTGCTGCTGGCTTGCTTATGGGGAATTTGTACACCCTGCACAATCCTCTATAAGTCACAATCCAGTGTCCCAGTGACTAGTCCACAATACATGGCTCGCACAAGGTGAGCTTTGGTCTTGGCCTCCAGCCTTTCATACAGCCAAGCCTACACCACCAGTAGTACAAAGTCCTATGTGGGTATAAACCCCTTTCAAGTCTTAGGGCCTCATATAGCTCAGAGTCCATATAAATGATGCAGGACAGGTTCCACCTGATTGTAGGTCTTCCTAGATCCCTTTTAGCTGCTTCTTCTGCTGGCTACTTCTTGCCCCTGTGAATCTGTTCCTGTCCCAGGTGTCTTTCAAGAGAAGAGCTCCTCAGAGTAGACCTTTCTCCTATGGCCACACCTACCCAAGCCAACTGAGCTGCAAGCTTTTATAGGCCTTGCACATGCTCAGTGAGGCCTGGGTCAGCTGAGCATGTCTATTGACTTAGCCTCAGGGACTTGCTCAAGCTCCCAGTGAGCATGTCCAGGGAGCAATCCTCCTGGCAGGCTCCCGGATCCCCTGTACTCTGCCACAGAATGATTTCTTGTAATCTTCATTGTTAAAAAGCACGGGTAGATTTCTCAAAGTAATTCTAAACAAGCTTTTAATTCACATAAATTTGCACACATTCATGGGAATTTATTATTTCCATGACCACCATAAACTCCATGACAAAATCATAGCCTTTCCTATCAGACAAAAATTTGTAACATTTAAAGAAGTATGTGCCCATTGATCTTTTGGCAGCACAATACTCCTGCCACGTTTAGCAAAATTTACGTGATCTTGGTTGTGTTGCAAAGTGGTACAATGCAATTCTTCCTTTCCAAGAAAATGAATTCTAAATATTGTAATTAATTGAGGAATCAGGTTTTCACTATTCAAGGAAGTTTATGCTGAGTTTTTAATTTTTTTATAAAAAACATTTATGGCATTCTGGATGTGCCGTGGGTGGAAATGATTGACTTTAAAAGCAGGCGGATGTATTGTACTGGAGTAGTTAAAAGAACAGAGAGTACTGTGTGGACTGGCATAAATATGCTTGGGTATTTTACAAAAGACATAAGACAGATTCCAAATGCTAAGTTATATCAGGTGCAAGATTCATGGCCAGGTTCTGTGGTTTATCAAATTGCTTTTACAGGGATTAAAAAAATAATAAACTAAAAGCTGTGGTTTGGTCAAGGTCACACGCTCTGTAGTGCACTATAAAACTGAATGTGTAGCCTTCTAATTCCTAGGTGAATCACAAATAAACAACATGACTATCTTCAAAGTCAGCTGGTTATTCAAAATAACTATATACTCTGCTAGTTACAGTTAGCAGATGTAAAACCCTTTATCCATTAGACAGAACATTTACTACTAAAAATGGGCCTCACAGCTCACAATGTCTCTGTAAATCTCTTTCAACAGACGTTGTCCCTTTTCCGTTAATGTCCTATTAATTCCCCAGGAGGAACACCTATTTATTATAGAAAGGCCCTGAGCAACTTTAACAAAATACATCAACAGTTGTCTCTAATAATTGTCAAGAATAACATGCTCTACCATTATGACAACAATGGGTGTTTTTACACAAGATGGGTGGGCAGGGGTGTCAACGGTCGGTGCGTGGGGTGGGTGTGTGGGCATCCTGTGTGGGGGAGTGCTTCAAACGAGCATCCCCATGCACAACTGCCCCGTCCATGCAACGCCCATTCTGTCCATGCGTGGGGCACTCCGGATTTTCCTGCAGTGCCCTGTGCATGGACTGGATGGGCAGTGCGTGGATTATGGGAGCACACACCACCCCCACCATATTCAGATGAGACATCCCGCATGTGGACGGTGAGTGTCCATGCGTGGGGGTGTCTTGTGTAAAAATACTTAGACTGCCATCCACCTTGGTCCTACCACCAGTGCAAGGGGCCTTGCGCCGGGGGAGGGCCGAGGAACAGCAAGCAGCCAGGAGCGAGCAGCGGTGGAAGCAGAGTTCCACTGGCCACATGGCCACACCCCCTCTTATTATTATTATTATTATTAACAAACATTTATATAGCGCCAGCAGTGTACCTGGCACTTTACAAAGTAATAAAATAGACACGGTCCCTGCCCCTAGGGCTTACAATCTGAGAGACAGGAGCTGGGGGAGAGACTTAGGAAGGGGAACAGAGGGAGAGACAAGGGGTCTAACATTCATGAAGATGCGAGGTCTCAAGTGCACGTACTTGGCTTGGTTACGATGAGAATGACAGCAGGCAGGTCCATGTGGCAAGGATAAGGGTAAACCGATCGTAGGTATAGGAATAGTGGCTCAGCAGGATAAAGAGTCAGACAGAGCAGAGCGAAAGAGGTGAGTTTTAAGGAGAGATTTGAAGGTATGAAGGGAGGGGGCAAGGCGGATGTGGACAGGGAGGGAGTTCCAGGCATGGGGGGCAGCAAGTGAGAAGGGACGAAGGCGCTTAGGGGAGCAGGGAAGGCGTGGAAGGGTGAGAGAAGGGACAGAGGAGGAGCGAAGTGCACGGGCTGGAGTATGGAGGGCGATAAGTGCAGAGAGGTAGGGGGGAGCAAGGTTGTGAAGAGCTTTATAGGTGAAGACTAGGAGCTTGTGCAGGATTCGTTCAGGAAGGGGAAGCCAGTGAAGCGAAGAGAGGAGGGGCTGCACATGGTCGAAGCGACTGGCGAGGTAGATGACCCTGGCAGCAGAGTTTTGGACAGAGATGAGGGGAGAAAGGTGAGACCGGGGAAGGCCAGTGAGAAGGAGGTTACAGTAATTGAGGCGAGAGATGACCAGAGCATGAACAAGAGTTTTGGCAGACGAGACAGAGAGAAAAGGGCGAATCTTAGCAATGTTATGGAGGGAGAAGCGACAGGATTTAGCAACAGAGTCAATGTAGGGTTTAAAAGAAAGGGCTGAGTCAAAGATGAAGCCTAGGCTACGGGCTTGGGGGACAGGCAGGATGGTGACTCCATCAATAGTTATTGACAGTGAGGAAGGAGAGGAAGGATGAGGGGGGAAGATAAGGAGTTCAGTTTTAGCCATGTTGAGTTTGAGTTGACGTTGAGACATCCAGGCAGAGATGTCACTCTGACAGAGTGATGACCATGCCCCCCGCACCAGCGGTAGGGAAGGGGGCACAGCCCACAGAAGGGGTTCCCTACCCCTTGGGCATGCCCCACAATGGCTGGGGGCACCCCATTGGGGTACCCCACCATGGGACAGTCTCCCTCCCCGGCACAATGAAGAGGCTGGAGTAAGGCCTGCGCAGCCATAGGGACACAGGCACTGGCCACCTGGAGTCCCTGGAGCCGCTGCATCCCGACCTGGCCCCCAAAACACCCAGGATGTGACAGCCCTTGACAGTCCTCCGCGAGGCCCTGCCCCTCCCTCGCTGCTCCATATGCTGCAGTTCTGGGATGGGAGCCAGATTACATGTGGAACTAGCCGGGGCTCTCACACTGTGGGGTTTAGGGGCCAGCCGGCTGGGGGTGCAGTGACTCCAGGGACTCCATGTGATCCCCGCCTGCCCCCCCCCCTTTCTACAGCTCTGCTCTGTTGCTCCTCCTCCCCCTGCCATCTGGGAGTGAAGCTGGATGTGGCGCTGTGGCTGTCAGCGCCATCCGCTGGCACGGTTTCCGCTGGTGCTGGCGCATAGTTGGATCGCACTCCCAATGTTTTCGCTATTACTGGGGCTGAAGGATAATAGGGAAAGCAGGTGAAGAGGTTGAGCTTAGCTGAGGATGAAGTGGACAAGAGACTAAACTACGCTCTCTCTGGCCACAATATTTCTAATTACTTACCTGTAATTTTACCTACACAAGTTGTCCCTCATTATATGCCCACACACTGGCTCTGGGAGGCTTCACCCCGAGTATTCAGTGCTCATTTGCTTTGTAGTCCGAAATAATAACAACAAGAAGGGATATGGAAACTGAATAAAGTTAAAGGAATTGCAAACTTTAAAAGCTGGCCACAGGAGTACTATATGGTTGCCAGCTATGGCTCTGTTGGTACATGATGTTATTTTAAGTAAATGCATTTTCTGATCCAGGGTGGTTCTATATGGAAAAGGTTGTGGTATTTGTCAGAGAAGGTCATAAATGAGTCATGTTCACTTCAGAGATTCATTGTTATTCCACTTGCTGAGAACCAACACATTTGATGTAGCTTTGATCAAATCCTCAGGTCACACACGACAGATGCAGTAAAGTATTGGAATACTAATTGATTACGGTTCCTGATTAATCCAAACTACCTTTAAGCAGCAACAGGGGTGGCAGCTAGGAATTAAGATGCACACAACCCCAGCAGTATATCCACTCCTTTCCTGTCTCATCCTGAAGAGGGCGTTTCATAGCTCAGCCACAGGAAAAAGCAGGCAAGTGAGATACCGAGAAAACCAGGACAATTAAACAAACTGGGTGGGAATTTAGTTTGATGGAAAACTATAAAATCTGTTTTGCAAAAGAAATCAGAACTCTGTAATCAGTTACAAAACTTCAGCTTTGAAAATGGGGACAGCTGAAGTTCTACTGAAATTTCCTGATGAAATTTCAAATTTTTTGAAAATGCATTTGGAATGTTTTGACACTATTGACATTGGCAAAATTAAATTACACAAAAGAATCCTGTCTAGACATTGGTTACATGAACTGGCTTATATAAACCAGTTCATTTGCCCAGACTCCATGATTAGCTTGTCAGAAGTTTCAATTCCAACAGCATCTCTGACACTGAAATTTGAAATGTTGACATTTTGCCCTCTTTCAAAATTAGTCAACAGATGTGTAAATGCAGCAAAATTTCAATAAACCTTTCACCACACTTGCAACTAGGTTTTTGCAAATGATCCTATTCTTTTGGGACATTGACAGGGTTCTGTTTGGAGACACCCAACATATTTTGGGATCTTGTAGCTATCCCAAGAATGTCTTGGGATCCAGCACCTGTGTCAGAGGAGTGACTTTCCCCTTTCTCATACCCTAAATGCTGAGGCTACAAGATCAACAGCTCTGGAGAGGAGGCGCAGTGCTTCTGTTATCTGCCTGAGAATGTGCAGAAGCCAGAGACAGCTGCTGGCCTGTAAAACACTGCTGCTGCCATTAGATAAAGCAAGGCAGCAGATGTATACAGTCTACATCCTGTATACTCTCTGTGCTCAAATAGCACAGGGAAAGCTAAGCTGGACAGACTCTTGACAAAATGTGGTGGTTTGGCCACTGACGTGGAACTTAGAGGGGAACTCCAGTTGCATGATGAGGCTACTCACCTGGAAAGCAGCGTCTTGTGTATGAATGTGAGGAAAGTTAGGAGATCAAAGGAAGAGAATGAACTTGGGTGGAGAGGAAGAGGGCAAGACGTGAAACTGCCCTCATTGGGTGTTAATAGATGTACAGCTGGTGTCCCAGCTCCATGTTTCAGAGAGAGGGGGGGCACCCCAGCCAGGTCAGGCTTCACTATCAAACATGTTGTGAGGTGTATTCAGATAGAGACGGGGACAAAGTGGTTGGATGATCTCTCTCATTGCAAACTTTGGGGCCACACAGGGCCCTTCCAAGCTGAGGAAAGGCTCTGTGTGGCTTAAAAACTTGCATACCATCACCAACAGAAGTTGGTCCAATAAAAGATTATATGAAGTAAAGCTGAAATGAATAGTAAATTTGATTGGTTAACTGCTGAATAATAAAGGGATACCGCTTGGTAAATGGTTCTCATTGGATTGAATACTACAGATCTGGCTGATTATCGCAGGATGACCATTTCAGTTCTAATCTAAACTATTTTGTCTCCAACGATTACTTTTTAGACCCAGCACAGCAGCAGTACGCACTCTCTCACTCTCAGCTATGTAACGTTCACATCTTGGTTCCTGTGGAGTGAACCTTTACATTTCTTTTTGACAAGGCAGATAGACTGTATTCATCTGAATGCTGAATACATTTTCTTATGGAAGCTTCTCTATTCTTCTTTTGTGTAAAAATGGGAAGGTCACTTCTACTGAAAACTTCAACACCACCCAGAGACACATTTTGCCTGGGAGCTTCTGTCAGCATTTTGACAAGACTATGTCAAAAGGTTAATCTCAACCACATAAATTTGGTCTCCCATTGCTAATTGTTTCAGGGCTCCAGTCTCTGGGATTACACATGCACATGTTGTAATCAAACAGTTGAGCCATTCAGCATTTTGGTTCAGTTCTGATTTGGGTTCATTGTTATTACCTAAATCTCTGGTTCAATTCTGGCTCAGACACAAACTTAGAATAATGGTTTGGTAACCAGTTCAGCCATACTGAACCTGTTTAAACTGGCTCAGATAGATTTCTTGCAGATTGATGTTAGACATTCCTATGCTTGCATTTAACTTCTAGTAAAAAATACGATTCATATTTTGTAAAAAAATATTTTATAAAGAAGCTATTATATGTGCTAGTTCATCTGCCAGAACAGTCAATCATATTTGACCACTGAGATGAAACAAATGAACGTCAGCATAGCAAATAATCAAACATGATATTTGCTAATTGATATAGACACGTCTCATTATTAGTTGTTGCTCTAGGCAGTGAAGAATATTGTCTTTCTGGGAAGAGCCCCCTCTCTCTCTAGGGTTGAGCAGAGAGAGATCTTTCCTCAGCACCCTGAAAAGGTCTTTTCTCAGTGCCCAATTATTGAACCTGTTTTTTTGAACCAATAACTTTTTCAGATTCTTGGGTTTGCCCCCTGTTTGGGTTCAACACAACTGAAAAATGGTCAATTCCTGTTCACTCAAAAACCACTCTGAACTAGCTTTTAGGTTTGGGTTCAGTTAGGTTCCCTGTTTGTAACACTCAGAGTTTTTCACTGAACCTTTTAGGAAGGGCGGGGGGAGGGGAGTAAATAAAACATTTCTATGCTTGATGGTGGATGAAACCAGTTGTTAAAGAGAGAACTCAGGTTAGCTTCCAGAGAATTCCTGGGAAGGAGTTACTTTGAAACACCAGTGAAAAATGTAATTGCTTTTCCATCACATTTTAAAAAAGAGATTGATTTTCCAGGTTTCAAAGAAGCATTTGGTTAAATAATATGTCTAGATTTGAATACTCAATGAAAACTCTTGTTCGGAAAATAACAATTGAGGGGAAAAATAGCAATCCCAAATGCATACCACCTCACTCAAAAAGAATGTGAGAGGTTACAATCAAAGGGTTATACGAGTCAAGCATTTACCCATAGCTGACTGAATCCCAATGATATACTGAAATAGAATAGCAGCCACTGGCTTAAGTTTTATAGCTGGGATATTCAACTATGATCATCATATTAGGCAAGGATATATATTTTCCCCCCTATTGTGTACTGCTGCTATCCTGAGAGGTATTTCAAGTCACCATGCATTTGTAGTTTTTATTAACTTAGAGAGAAAAGGATGAAGGGAGCCAAAAAGAAATACATTTTTGGATAAACAAGGCCACGTGTACAGATGTATTTTCAGTGATGCATCACCACCTTTGAAAGGAATCTTGACAGTGTTACCATGACATAATGGCTATAAATGTACAAAGAAATGATGCTGCTTTGGAAGTAAGAAGGTCTTTAAAGTACAGGTCACAAAATGAAAGACACATAATTTTTCCAAAATGATGATTTGGTCTTTTCCAAGTTTTAAAGACTGAAATTAATCTGGCACAGTTTGTGGTGTTCAAAATCATCCCTGGATTTACAACCCCCACATACTTCTCTTCTCTAGGACATTAAGAGATTTACACATAGTAGACAGAGATGGGTGGAATACTGGAAACTGTACTTTCCACACGGAGCCATGAAAAATGGCTTGTGCATAAAGCAAAACCTGGCAACATTTGTTTGGTGCAGTGAGGGAGGGAAGAAATCCGCTTTTTATTGTTGCGGTTTCCAGAGTTTTATTTTCAGTGTAAGTATTTCACTTTTCAGGAGTATGTGGGTCTCTGTGAGGAACACAGCAAGGTTAAAAGGGAAACCAAGCTTCCTTTAGTATTTTCATGGGCCGAATTTTAACCAAGTGATTAATGGTGCATATACTTAGTGAAAGGCATGTCTGAGCGGAGTCCACACAACACATTGTAGCACCACTTAAGTCAAACATGAGTCCTCCAAATAGAGGAGGAATTGAGATGGTGTTGGGCTGCTGGGTTGGGTGTTGGGTTCTTTAGGCTATTTTCATGGAGTGAATGTCAGCTAGTTAGATGAACTATGAAACACCTGGTGCTACAAGAAGCTAGTCATCACTCAGGAGATGCCTTGCACATCACAGGATCAAAGCCTAATAGGAGACAAAGTAGACTAGATTGGAAGGTTAGTATTGGTGATGAGGAAGATCTAACATGAGTCATGGGTGTAATTATAGCGAGAAACACGAGGGATTTGTCCCTAACAAGTTTCCTCCCCTCAGAGTTCTGGGGGGGGTGGAGGGGTTGTCTTATGTGGGTCAAGGTGATCCAGCATCCCCCTACAAAATTTATACCACTGCCTCCTGAAACACTAGAAAACATTCCCCAATTTTTCTGGAATCATCCATCTTGTTGGATTGGTTCTTCTCTTGGGAATTAGAAATTAAATGAGCCAATTTTTCTAATTTAATCTTCTAGGATTGTTGGAGAATCAAAGAAGAACACCCAAGGAACCGCTTTATTACTGTTGTGATATCAGTAATAACAGAATGGGGAAAGAATACAAAATAAAAAGGGATGAAAAAATAAAAAATATTCTTTTATCCATATTCTTCTGCAGGGATGACTAGGAAGGGCGAAAATTGGACCTATATTTCATGCTAATCGATGCAAGTTACACCATAATAGCAGCTCTTGTAGGTTATTAATAGTTTCTTCCATATATAATTTTTATTGGTGGGAACAAGACTCAGAGTTTCTATCCACTTGACAAAAAGAGTAAATATCAAAGTCATAATGGCTGATGCAGAAAACCATTTTCTCCGTTATTTGCTCTTTTAATTACTGCCTAAATATCATGTGCTAGATGATGATGGAGTGCTATTTAAGGGCAAAAGAAGCAGAAAGAACCTAAGAGCTGGAAGCTGAGCAGGGCAAGAAATGGGTAGAACCAGAACTGAGCTGACAGTGGTTTACCATTGGTGTAAACCAGTAGAAAATTACTACACTTCGGTGGGTAAGGAACTGAGGGTCTGTGAGCAACATGACAACATTTAGAGCAGACTATGGGTACCAGCACACATAATGGTGGCCTGCTTAGGCCTGTGGGCCACCGGCACATCTGTTGAGGTACCACCAGATGTTCTCCCGGGATTGCCTCGGGCCATGTTGGCAGCAAGCCCAGGCTCTGACCTTGGAAAACCTCCAAGGCCACAGCCAGGGCTAGGGCCTGCCTGATGATTAGGGCAAAGCAGGCCACAGTGGGCTATCACATGTTGTGTGGCTTGCTATAACCTGGCCTGGGTCTGCCATAGCCAGCTGCCATGGATGCCCACCATGGCAGGGCACTGGACACAGCATGGGGGCAGGGTTGACTGCACATCTGTTGTGGCCCTCCCTGGACCGCGCTGGCACTTCGGCCTTGTCGCAGGGGGTTTTCGCCCCTGGGTTGTGATGGCAGAATGCCACTGTGTCATGTATTTTTACCCTATGTTCTAGAGACATAATCTAGCCCAAAAGAACAAAGACCTGTAGGGCAAGGGTGCCTTTTCAGATTTCAGTAGGGGCCATTGTAAGGGCCTTCAGATAAAGGGTTAGAGAAGCAAGAAGACCTGAATCATGATCACATGTATGAAACACAGATGGAAGCACCACCTCCCCTTCCAGCCCTCCCTAAATGGTGTCTCAGCTTTACAGATGGCCACTTCCTGTTTGTCTAGTCTAAAACTGCACTGGGAGAAACCAATACAAAATGGAATTAGGCCCAAAATAAGAAGCAAAGTTAAGGCCTACTATCAACGTTTGTGCCAACTACTGCATTTGGGTCTCTAGACCTATCCAGCCAAACTAAGGGAAGAGCAGAAAACTTAGCAATTTTGGGAGAGTTTTTATCCAAACTGCTTCTTGGTCAAGAAAAGAGACACATTTCAGTTCCACCTTCACCTTGAGTTTACCAAGATCCATACCTTAGGAATGGCTAAATATAGGAACCAGTTCAAAGAATCCGAGGTATGTGTATCTATGCATATTACTAGCCTACTTGCCTTTCATTGGAGTATTACTCTACCCACTGTGTTTAGCCCATCTCCAATATAGTAACATGCAGTAATCTCTTCGTGAGAGTGACTGACAGAAGGCTATCTGCAATTAAAAAAGAAGAGCATAAGGGCAATCTGCTGTGAGACAGTCAAAACAGAAGTATCCTATTTTTACGAGGAGATTGGCCTTTGTGAGTACCGGGGATGTGGCCCTGTTCAATATCTCTTCTGTGCTGCAGGTGGCTGTACGGAAGAACTTAGTCACACAATTTCAGTTGTTCTTCTGCCATCTCCCTCATCTGTGCCAACATGCATGAAATGCCATTCTCTTCCCATCTGTCCTGTAACTGTCATCCCGTTCATCATGCACAAACAATTGGAGCGGCTTTTTAGCACGGCTTATTGGTGGAAATGGAGCTGGCTCTAAGTTTAGATTTTCCAGTTACCTCTGTCACTAAGGTCCTGATCTAAGTCCCACTGAAGTCAATGGGGCTCTTTCCATTGCTTCAATGACTTTGAATCAGGCCCCGAGATCGTCTGAACCCAGGCAATTTCTTCAACCTGTTTCTAACTCATGTTCCTAATTAGCGCGCTCATGCGTACTGGGTGTCCCACACTGGAACTCTTTCAGGCTTCCTGTCCCACTGTACTGTACTACAGCAGATGTTCCAGTTAGTGAAGGCATGTGTCAAGGCCTAACTTTGACTAGATCACAGTGAGGAATGTGCTTTAATATATCCAAAACCCTGACCCAGAATCAGGTCAACTATGAACGGTAATGACATAGTGTCTTACAGGTGAGAGTAGGTACCCATCTGACCGCGCTCCATTCCCAAGATGAATGACTCTCTGCCCAGCTGTTCTTGGCCAACTGAGGCTCCACAACATTGCAGTATGTTTAGGGGTAATTCTGACTTGGAGTCTGTAATGAAGTGTTGTGGGTAATTTGCAACAAGAGCAAGTCCACAGCATGTTGGCACTTCACCGCTTGCTCATCTGGACCAGCAGAAAAGGAAGCAGCGGGTCAGCTGACTGGAAGGAGCTGGTCACATGACTAAGGCTGGGACTAGAAAGGGGAAGGCAGCCAGAAAGGAGAGTCAGCAGAGTAGGAGCAAGTGCTACAGAGAAGAACACATCCATCAGAGATGAGCAAACAGCCAAAAAAGAGTTAAGACAGTGGCCAAAAACAGGTCTTGCAAAGACTTACAGTCAGGCTGTGCTGCCATTCATCATAGAGGCATTCAGTCATAATCCTGCAGATGGTAGTTTCACCCCAATATTCCTCAGCAAAGCCCATACACTCGATGTCTGAACCTGCCATTCCTCTTGTACTGAACAGCAAGGCCGGCCTCAGAATTTGTGGGGCCCAGGGCAAAGATAAAATGTAGGACCCCTGGTTGCTCCTCCCCAATTGGAGGTATCCTCTATGGGGCCCTAAAGGTAGTCATGTTTGGGGCCCTGCTGAGAGGGAGTAAGGCCCCACACCCTGCCCTGGTGAAAATAGGGGCTACTGTGGGGTCCCTGGAAAGTTTAGGGCCCTGGGTGGTCACCTTGTGATAAGGCTGGTCCTGCTGAACAGGATTACTAAGGAAACAACACATCATCCTTGGAGTAAAACTAACCTGTCTCATCACAGTCTAAACCCAACTGACATTCCTTATTAGTGGGAGAACAATCTAATACTTAGTAAATTCTTGTAGCAGGGCTTAGCCTCACCAGTCAAGTGTATGTAGAATCAGGACCAAAGGCCAGACTAACACTCAAGGTTTGAAACAGTTTATTCACCATAGTCCTCAGGCCAAGCACCAAATCTCTGGCCAGTCTTCATACAAGCATATAAGTCAATGACATGAGTCTTAGCCTAGCCACACAACAGTTCACTGGCTGACTACCATCAACTCACTTCCAGCTTCTTAGTCAGGTCCAAGGTCTCCTTCCATCAGGGTCCTTTCAGGCAGCCTCTCTAGAGATATATTCTCTTCAATGGTAAGGAGCAGACTGCCTCTACAGCCTGGGCTGTCTATTCTTTATACCTGGAGCCCCGTCCCAAACACGCTTACTTCCTGCCATTGGCCATCTTGGCTCTGCTCAGACCGCCATCTTGTGATGCATCTACACACCTGCACCATCTTGTGGCTCAACTCTGTCACAATCCTACTTCACAATGATAAAGAAGATCTGAACACATTCACTCTGCTCCTTCCTTCCCTGCTGTTAAATCCCTCCTGAAAACCTCTCTCTTCTGTCAGGCTTTCCATAGCTCCTCATCCCTACAGACCGCACACTGATGCCACCCCACTACTGACCTGTCATTCAGGGTCACCTTCTCCCCTGGAACTAAGCTAAACATATGCACCGGTGATTCCCCAACTTCATGAATGTATCCCTGTCTTTCCCTATGTTCCCTTCCCCCTTGTTTCCCCTCCCTTATCTATCCTAGATTGTAAGCCCCTTAGGGCAGGGAGCTGTCTCTAATTAATGATCAGTGCTAGGTACACTCATGCTACTATATAAATACTTAATAATAATAACTGAAGTTTAAAATCAAAGTTGCTATGACACTTGACTGCCACAAGCCAGCTATCCCTATAGCGACTTTTATGACACCTACTTAAAACCCAGAAAATCAGAAAGATTGTGAGGCCTCACTTTCATGGTAGTGAGATGCACTTGTGTCTTCCACAAGAATATCAGACATTCTTAATTTCTAGGTGTGTTTTCTCATCATTTTGTGTTTTCCCTTGGCATTCCAGAGGCTGCTTTTAGATGAGCATCACTGCTCAGGCCGTGAAATCATGCAGTTTGTAAAAGTGCTGTGGGCACCTTTTAGATGTGCCTATATGTGCTGCATTTCAGTTTGCGCATTCTTTAACAGCGCAAATTAAATATCTTGCGTATCGAGGTATTTAATTTGCGCTGTTAAAGAATGCGCGACTGGAAATACAGTGCGTATAGGCACATCTAAAAGCTATCCGCGGCACTTTTACAAGCTGCATGATTTCACGGCGCAAGCAGGCGGCGTTCATCTAAAAGCGGCCATAATCTTGTTTCCCACCCCTCTCAATGATACCTCCTCTTTCCAGACTGTTTTTAGTTTCTTGCTGTTTGCAACCTTGGTCACAGTGGTTTCTCTTGGATGTCAACCTCCAAGTAGTCATCTTCTTGTGCATTGTCTTTTGCCAATGTGAATATCTGGTGCTGATCTTGTCCATATCTGCAATGGCTGACTATTGCAGTTTGTATCCAGAGCTTAACTTCCTCAAAATTCAGGGCTGTTTCTGTACTGGATGTTTCAGTCTTGCCCTCTTCTCGTTGAAACTAGTGAATGACCTAGGGGCTTAAACTACTGAAATAGCTACTGCTGCTTACTGGAATAAAGAGACTGGAGCTTTTCTGACCAGAGCAAAGCAACATATTGTGCCCTAAATGAGGATGTGGTTGAAAATGATAAGGCTGTGAAATATGAAAGTCTTGGAAAAGTACTAGCAGAAGATGATGCCTTTTTTGAAGAGGTTTGGCCACATAGCTCGATACTGTGCTTAACAGATTGGGACACTCTTGTCAAGCTTGAGAACTAGACAATAGGAGGACAAAAGGCTGTGGTGGTGATGATGATGATGATGAAGAATCAGGATTGGCAAGTCATCCTGGAAGATGTACAATGCTGTAACTGTGGTCAGAAAGAGGGAATACCAACCTCACCCTCCCCAGATCTCTCCTTCTAGCCTTTCTCTGTTAAACTGGATCTCCAGGGCTACCTGGCATCTCCTTCCAGGGATTTGGACCAATCAGATAGCTGGCAAAATTTCCCAGTACCCTAGATGCCAATGACTCACCTTTCCTGGTCCTCCTATAAGACCTCTGCTGCTGGGGCCTTCATTAAACTGTCCATGACACACTGCTGCCTCAAGTTTAGTCTTGCACTACTCTGATGCTCCACCATTAGACCACAGCCTGCTGTTTTGCTGTCTCCTGCTTTTCCAATTCACAGGCAATGTTTCAGTTCTGGAGGAAAATAATAATAGCAATAACAATTGATAATATTTGTATAGCACCCCCTTGTCTACAAAGCACTTCACACATCACATAAAGTAAGGACAATGTAAACAATTTAAAACGTAATTTAAAATAATATTAACCAATTTTAAAATAGGAGAAGGAAAAAGGGAAGACAGAGTACATTAAGGAAACCAGCAGTAGATCCTAAAAGCACCTAGAAATTAAATACGCCGCCACATGACAGCCACCCCATGCACTGGATGTGCTCAGCAGCACACACGGACCCACTTCCTAGGTGGAACTTTCTAAAAAAACGGCCAGTGATGCAACCTCTCTATTAGAATGCACATCGCTCAACCCTTGGAGAGAGCCGCTGGGCTGGGAGAGTAGACAGGGATTCTGACAGCAGCCATCATCAAATGTTTGGGAGGGGGGATCGTGTCGTTCCCAACTTAAAAGTCCGTGAGAACATGGCCCCTGCCCTACACGTATGACGGTCTCTATGACTATTGGGCCAGTCAATAATACTGAATTGGAGCACTCCCCAAACTTTGGAAGAGAGCGGATTCCATACAGGAAATTTGTGAGCAGCATCTAAACTACTGTACTTACCATGAGAATGACAAATGTTGCATTTTCCTTGGCAAGGACTTGAACTGTAATCCTTTAAGTACTGAAATGGTCCTTATACCAGAAGTGGGCAAAGTTTAAGAGCCAAGAGCCACATATCACAGAGAGCCAGAAGAAAGTTTATACTGATTGTCCACTTTCCCCAATCCTGGGAATGGGACAGCTTGGTATCCAGCGACTCCCCTCCCTCACATCAAAGCTCTGGTCCCAGGTGATCTAGTACATTCAGGCAGCAGTAATACTGGTGCAGGGCATGCTGCTCCTACCCCCATAACCTCCAGAAAGCTCCAGCAGTAATGACAGTGGAAATGGCAGCTCAACTTCTCTTGCTCCTGAGGGAACCACGTGGATGTGCCCCCAGGCAGCCAAGAGCTGCAGTCCATGGGCCCAAAAGCTGCATGTGGCTCATGAGCTACCATTTGCCCACCTCCAGCCTATACCCAAAGAAATCCAGATGATAATTTACTCAGCATGAAAGTTTATCAAAGAGAGGGCTCTGATCTTCAGTTTTTGAGGGCTCCTTTTTTGGTCTTCTCTCTAAACAGGTGGGGGCTTTGGGTGGTGGTGGAGGGTAGTAGGGATGGGCAAACAGATCGCGGTTCGGGTTTGGCCGTTCGGTTCGGCTGCGTTCGGTTCGTCCGTTCGGTTCGGTTAGTTCACCAAGTTCGGGTTCAGCTGTTCAGTTCGGTCATCCGAACAGGCCGTTCGGTTAGGCCGTTCGGCTGTTCGGTTCGGTCATTCAGGAAATGTTGTTATGGGTGTTTTTTTGTTTTTTATATGGTTTTTTGGTTTTGTATTGGGTTTTATATGAGGTTTTTTGTTTTTTATTTGGTGTTTTGTTTTTTATATGGTTTTTTAAAATTTATTTATTTTTATCTAATATTATATCTATCTATCTACACTAAATCTAACTGCTATTAACTATTCTAAATGCTATGAACTAAATGGATTATCTAATAAGTACACAGACCTACTCCTACAAACACTAAAACTAAATCACTAA
>QEPC01001236.1:1514528-1526699 GCA_003113815.1 Sphenodon punctatus
CCACCATCTGAAACTGATTCCACAAAACAGGACAGGATGGGGCATTCATATCCCCAAGATGATCCTCTGCAATAACTGTGGTGCCGAAATCGTGGTGGATGTGAGCGATCTTATCTACAAAGTACTCAATAAACCGGTCACAGTGGTCACTGGATTGCTCCAGGTCCAGGCGGAGGCAGGCAGGACTGACCAAGCCTTTCACCACCCGGAAAAGCTCCGCTGGACGTGACTTTGCAGATGCAATAAGAGCAGCAAAGAACTGCCTCTTTGCTGCCTGCACCGTCACAGCATAGGCCTTTAAACTGCTCTTATGCTGCAATCGATCATACTGGTCGCGAGTCCAGCGCGACCATCATTCCAACCGCCTGCTCTCCCGCTTCAAACACCGCAGGCCCTCTGTAAACCAAGGAGACCTGCGGGAGACTCGGGAGGGCAGCGGACGCCTGGGAGCCACTCTGTCAATGGTCTCAGCCAACAAGGTGTTCCAGAAGGCTATGAGATCATCGACCGAGCGGGTATCAAGGTCCAGGGGAAACTCCTCCAGAGCATTCCAGAACCGATCCGGTTCCATAAGTCTCTGGGGGCAGACCGATCTAATAGGTCCTACACCCTACCGGGGGCTAACGTGCACCAGAATGCACGCCTTAAGGAGGTAATGGTCATGATATCCTGGATCCTTCTTTCCCTCCTTCTTAAGGATTGAGAAAACATTTGCCTGTCTTGAGTCTTCTGGCACCTCACCTGTTTTCAAAAAGTTCTCAAAGATAATTAACAGATGTTCTGAGAGAACACCAGCAAGTTCTTTCACTGTCCTAGGGTGTAATTCATCTGGTCCTGAAGCTTTGAATTCCTTTTGTGAGTTGTCAGGGTTTCTCTGTCCACCTCTTCATCTATTCTGGACTTCAGTGTGTAGAGATCTGTACAATATGCTTAGTGTCTATAGGGGAAGACAGTTTTCTCCTATAGACACTCAGCATATTGTACAGAGCTCTAAGCTTGCAGATTTCCCCATGTCCCCATTTCCCTTTCCCCATGTCGCCAAAGCACACAATAGTTTTTTTCCAAAGCTGCACAAAGGAATACAGAGTAAAGAGGCAACCATGCAGTGGACTTCAAGGATTGCCATTAGATTCTTTGTTCTCTAGGAGTTCCTAAAGGTTGGGGGACATAAGGGGGTTCTAGCCTTTAAAGCCCTACATGGCCTGGGCCTGACCTATCTGCGGGATCGCCTCACTCCCCGGGCTCTGGATCGACCCCTGCGGTCTGCTGGGGGCGCCTTCCTGGAGGTCCCCCGAGTTAATTGGGGAGCCAGTATGGAGAGGGCGTTTTCAGTGGCCACACCCTGGCTGTGGAGGAGGCTCGCCTGGCCCCGGACCTGTTGACTGTTCGTCACTTGTGTAAGATCTGGCTGTTCCGCCAGGCCTCTTTGGTGGAGGGGATGGATGAGGGTGGTTATGTGGGGGGAGGGAGTTATGAGAGGGTTTGTGTTTTGTTATATTTTTAAGTTGGGTGGGAATGTCGTTTTATATTTATATGACTTTATTGTGATGATTTATTTATATGATTTTATTGTAGGCCGCCCCAAGCCGCCTGTGGTGGAGTTGGGCGGAGTATTAAATTGTTTAAATAAATACATTTTAAGGTCGAGAGACTTTTTTTCTTTAATGTCCCTCACTCGTCTCATTGCTTTGAAATGATAAAATAACACTTCCTAGATTTACAAGAAGTTAAAAACAGCTGTCTTATGGTTTATATCGCTCTTCAGTTCAAAGCCTCCTGTCTGACAGAATCTGTTAAACTTACAATATTTATCAGGCATATTTTTAGAGTCAGAGTCACTAGGCTGGAAAGGGATCTCATGGGTCATCTAGTCCATCCCCTGCACCACTGCAGGACCTGCCACACCCCAACCATCTGCGTAGAGAAATCCCACCAGTAGTTACAAGTAGAGCCTTTAAGCCTTAAATAACATTTCAAACTCTGTAGTTCAATGAAAACAGATGCTGCTCCCACGTTTTAAAAAAACTAAGAGTTTGATAAATGGCCAGGAAAGCAAGACTTATGGGGACAGGTTGAAGGAACTGGGTATGCATAGCCTAACAAACAGGAGATTAAGGGCCTTTTCACACAGGTGCTCCCCCACCGCACACGTGTGTGTGTGTGTGGCGTCCGTACGAAAGCTGCAGGTCGCTGCCACCAGCGGGGGGTACCCATGGGAATGCTGCTGGCGGTGTGGGGTGGGGGGGTACGTGCGCGTTCCACCCACCTTCACCCACACACGGAGCAACGGGCTCCAATGCCGGTTGCTCAGTGCATGGAGGTGTGCTGTGCACCTTCACCCACCGTGACCCGTTTGAAAAGGGCCTAAGAGAGGCATGATAGCAGCGTTCAATTATCTAAAGGGCTGCTACCAAGAAGATGACAAAGAACTGTTCTGCGTTGTTACAGAGAGCAGGCCTACAAATAGTGGGTTCAAGTAGATTTTTTGTTAAGCATTAGGGGAAAGAATCCTGCCTGGGGAGAGCTGTGTGTGCACCAATGGAACAAGTTTCAGAGGGAGGTTGTAGGAACTCCATTGCTTGCCATCTGTCAGTGATATTGTAAGTGTAGTCCTCCTTTATCCAAGCAGGGGGTTGGACTAGATGACCTTGGAGGTTACTTCTAGCTCTATGATTCTGCTGTTATTAGGCAGCATGAATTAATGACAATTGCACTAGAAGAAAATGCTGAACATGTGGAATGGCTGCCAGAGGAAGAGTGAGACTTTAAAAAGGGTAGGAATACCAAAAGAGCAGGAAGCTCGTGATTGGCCAGTTACATCAGTGGAAGAGCACATGAGTTTCTCATGGAGAGAGGACCATGGAAAAAAAAGAAAAAGATGACACCTATCTAATAGAAAGTGTCAGAGGATTTATTGTTCTTCCTCTTTCAATGTATATTTCTCTGTATGTGTAGGAGGGAGCAGTCTATTTGGGGCAGTGGCCCTTCAAGTGAGGTAGCCCCAGGAAGGGAGCTGTGGGTGCTGAGGCCAAGGCGCTGGAGTGAATTGAGGATAGCATCTGATGCCTCACGCTTGGGCTTGGGGATGGCTAGGGCAGCCCAAAGCCAACTCGAGGGGCTTAGAGAGAGATGGTTTAGGAGGCAGGAACTGAGGAGTAGTACTACTAGTGGAGTCAGGCAGAGCAGAGCTAGCTTGACGCAGCCGGTGGAAGGCTGTCCTGAGAACTGTATGGGAGTGGTATGGACTTGGGTTATATGTCTCTGTATGTGGATGATGGTGGAGGAATGCGCAGACTGTAAATAAAGACACTTGAAGAGCTAATTCCCGTACGGCCTGGCCTTATTGGTGTCTGGATCCAGTGAGGACTTAACCTGGGCTCAGGTGACTTACAATGTGAAAATGAAAAAAATATTTCTTACATGTAATAAATGGAGTTTGACATTAGTGGAATGAAAATGTATGGTGGGGTGTGCAATTTGTGAGACGTCCTTTTTAGAGGGAGTACGGTGACAGGGAGATGACGATAATACTCTTTTATATAGCGCCCCCCCCCCCGCCATGGTACTCGGAGCGCTTTACGTACAACAATTTAACACAATTTTTAATCCTCACAACAACCCTGTGAGGTAGGTTAGGCTGAGAGAATAATGTGAATGGATTATTCCAAACCCAAATATGATGTAACCCAAAGCATGACATGCTTTATGGACAGTGTCTTATGAGGTTCACCATATTTTATATATTGTATAAAAGCCTAGCTAAAACAATCTTAAAACAAAGGATCTTAGAATAAATAACATTTTAAAGTTCAAACCCATGCTGTGCCCTTGCAACACTTTACTTGACTGAAGTTACTCATTGTTCTCACCCACATGAGACGAGAATGAAGCCTTATGGTCTAATGCTATGGCCACTTCAACCATATGCTGATCCTCTATGGTCTGTTCTAGGTGTCTCTTGTCTGGTGTAACTGTAACTACGATATTGGGTAATGGATATCCACATGTACAGGATTGGGCTCTGAATATTTGGCACCTTGCATGCTCAAGCCTTCACATTCTGTTTGAAAACAGTGTTTGTTGTCAGTAGCATAAAATCACTGACTCATGAAGGCCTGTTCAGCAGGCCTCATCCTTTTAGCCTATTTGCTTCCCTGGCTCTATTCTTTCCATTGTTTCCTGGAGAACATGAAATGTAAACACGTAAGTGATCGTTCCAATGCCAGGTGTGTTGAAACAATGGGAGAACATGTAGTCCACCAGCTAAATAAAGTGGGTAGCTGGGGCTACAAATAAAAGAACAGACTATATTTTTAGAGCAATGGTTCTCAAACATTTTGGGCCAATGGACTGCTGTCAGGTGGTCTGAGTATTTCTGATGGACCACTATGAATGTGCTGCAGATGGCTCAATGCGTGCTTATTGGTGCTATGGACATCTTGGCGGTAGGGCTGTAGCGGAAAGTCACAGCGGTAGCTATTTCCACCAGAAACAGCAGCTTTCATTCTGCTAGTTTCATTCTGCTACTTCCGCAGTTCCGCTAATTTTATTCTGCTACTTCCACAGGCTTCACAAATAGCGGAAACATGCCATTTTCGCTACTTCCGCCAGAGCCACGAAATAGCGGAAGAACGGTTTTCTGACAGTTTCTGACAATTCTGCAATTTTTCCGATAGTTTCCGAATTTGCAGAATGTTGGCGGAATTAGCAGAATGTCGGCAGAAAAGCTGCGGTGTGGCGGAATGGAATCGTGGCGCGGTAACAGCTGTTGCCTCATCAGCCCTACTCGGGGGTGGGGATTATTTGTAATGCTCATTTACTGGCTGGTGGGCACATTATTGTCATCCCCTTGATGACTACCAATCGAGATGGCCACAGTGCCAAAGGGGATTGACTCCCATGATGTAGCTGCGGCTGGTTCGTAGAGCAGCTGTAGGCTTCTTGCCATGATTTTGGCCATCACGGTTTGAGAACTTCTGGTTTTAGGGTATCTTACAGTAAAATACATTCTAGAAAAACTGGATTACTTACAGAAAAGTTCTTGCAACTCTTACATTGTCATTTCTTTAGGTCATTGTCCATCCTTTTGTTGTATGTAGAGTATCTAACACAATCAAGTCAGACTCAGTAATACAAATAATGAATAGTAGTGATCTTTAACGATAAGTAATATTGGCTGCTCCTTTAAAGACTCAATTATATTTCTGAGAAGTATTTCCTTTTGATCAATGGTAGCTGATTAGTAGTTCTAAGAAAACAATATTGCACCAACCTATTTAGATAATATATCACTATAGTCCTTAAAGAATGCGTAGGAAATCTGGATGCATCAATATTTGCCATCTCTTAATAATCTAAGTCCTTATTGCATGAATACCATTCTTAAATCTGAATGACAAGAGAGAGCTGACAGCTGTAACGTTTTATGTGAAATCTAAAGAATCATTTCTTACTGATTTTTGCCTAGCTTCTGAATTCTTCTATACAATGTTTCTACTTATTATTAGGTAGTGTCTCAAAACAGACTTCTGCCAATGGAAGATTTCTTCTTATTAATATGACCAGACTAGAGAATGTTGATAATGAGACCTGAACATATGTTATCTGTCCAGCACAGCTAAGCTATATTAATCTAGGGGTTGGAATCTGAGACTGTTGTAAAGGTATAAACAGTAAAAACTTTTGAAGAGCCTTCTTAATTAGTTGGCATTTATTTGAAACAGGGTTTTCAGGCTGGGGATAATGCATGATTCCCCCGTTGTCTCTATGCAGTTATCCCATTTTTTTTTAAAAAGGTCCTGATCCTACAAACCTTTACTCATGTGAGTAATCCCATTGAACTGAGAGGGAACTACTAACATGACGAAAGTTACTCAGATTCCTAAGGTTTCATAGAATTATAGCTCTATCTTATAACTGGCTGAAAAGAGGCAAAATGTGTCACCCTTCCATAAACCTATGTACCTTCTCTCAAAGATTGAGACTCTGGAAAGGTCATCTGCTGGGGAGTTTTCTTCGGCCATAATATGAATGTCAGGCCGAAATGAATCTGTTTTGACCTGATAATAACACGTCAGAACAGTAGAGTTGAAACACACTGACTTTGTATACAGACAATCCTTTTTTAAGACACATAAATTACTTCTGTGTTGTCTGATAGCAATTAAATATATTGTCCTGGATGGACAAAATTCCAAGAGGGCCAACAGAAAAAGTATTTCTTACAGTTAGCTCATTCAAATGCATTCTGGTTTGGTTTCTATCCCAGTGCAAGTTATAAAACCTTGTTGACCCTAATCAGAATCACCTTAGTCTTCCTTTAAGGGAATATCTCTCCAAATACGGCTGAGACAAGCCAGAAGCCTCAAGAACATGAATTGGCGAGTAGTCGGAATCATTGACCTTTGGTTTCTTCATAAAGACAAGCAGCAGTTAGGTTTCTCGTTGTTCAGTATTTGCTGCTGACAACAAAATAAAGCTTTTTATCATCCAGAAAGAGAAGCTCTCCATTCAGCCTCTGAATGAATTATGAATAATTTCTTGTACCTGCTGTCATGAGCTAAGGTTTCTAAATCATTGCTGAAATCTAGCTTAACCAATAATCATTGGATCTTTATGGAATTTATCCTGAAAGATATGAGGTGGTGGGATGTGTGCGTAACATTTTTAGATTGAATACAGGCTGTAAACCACTTGCAAGTTTTAGGGGATCAGACACCATAACTAGGGGTGTTAACAAATGAGACAATAACCCATGGAAGTCTGTGGGTATTTTTAAATGAGATACTACCATGCATGACTCCCCAGGAGCCACTCATCTGACTGCCCATCTGAAGATGGTGCAGAGGGATGTGCACTCCCATGAACCATGCAGCACCTATTCATAACCATTCATGGTGCACTGCCGAGAGATCCAGAGTGCACCGTCTGGGGAAAGTCAAAAAGGTCCATGGCAATGGGCGCCCATGCATCCTCTGCCTGTATGAAATGGCCCGACCACCCATGCCAGCAGACTGGTCTGCTTCTTATAGGTACTGTAGGTGGGGAGGACATGGCCTCTGCATGTCATAGGAACTGGCTGTGTGCACTGGGGAGCCCAAGTTCCCCAGTGCTCATGATGGGACATTTCCATTCCAAAAGCCAGCCTGGTGCACTTTCCCCTCCCTCATGGTTTGTGGGAGTGCAAGGCAGCTGCTATGGTAGCCACACTAGGAGCTGCCCATTGGAATCTCTCCCCACACACTCCACCTCAGTGGTTGCTCCAAAGCTGTGCCGCTCAGCGGCCATGGACCCCGACCCCCCAGCCTTGCTTGTTTAAAAACACCCCATGTTTGGTCTGTGCAGTCCCCACTCACGTGGTTTAGCACGGCAAACCTAATAAACAGGCAGGTGCCGTGCTCTGCCCACGCCCACCTCCTTGTGATGACTCTAAGCTGCGGGGAACTCTGGGTACAGGAAGCTGCCCACGCAGTGTCTTTAATTAGTTTTCTTTTTCTTTTCACTTTTTGGAGCACTCCAGAAGTGAAATTAAACATCCAGTATGGGGCCCTGTATGCGGGCAGAGGCTGTTCATACCCTAATATATGGGAGGTGGGCACACATTAGCCCACATCAACCCACATTTGCCCACACAGTGGGCTTGCGATTCTCCAGACAATGCTGTGAGTGGGGGCTCTGGGCTGTGTGGGTGAAGCTGCAGTGTGGGTGGGGATGAACATCTGGCAATCACCTAATAAACGGGCAGGTGGACACCTGGTGGGGACTATTGTCTCATCTCGTTTGTTTTCACCCCTAAGGGCGCTTTTAAACGAGACAAGAAACGCAGCTGATCCTTTGATCAGCCGCCTTTCTTTGTGCTCGTTTAAAAGTCTTACCTGCTTTGAAGCCGGGTCTTCCCCATGTTAGGCCGGCCCGGCGATCCTTCCCCCTTCAAAGCGGATCGCCGGTGTGCCGGCTTTAACCCGCACTTCCAGGTCCCCTTTCTAGAGTGCGCATGCGCTCATAGTCTCTGCGACGCGTCTGATGCTCATCGTAGAGAGGAACGCGGGGTTTTGAAGCCAGGTTGAGCCCTCTCCTGCTTGGGAGAGGGCTCGTTTAAAAGCGCCCTAAGTCTTCAGTTGCAATGCAGTAGGAAGAAGTTAGAGAATCTCTCTTTCCACTGTGTGGGACTTCTCTAATGTCTCATAAACTCATAATGCAGTTTTGACCTTTTGGAGGCTTTAATTTATGAATTATTTTCTTTAGTGGTCATTTTAATTACTCCCTTTTCTTCTAAATTCAGCTGTGCGTAGTAGATTTAACAGCCTCCCCCAAGCCCTTATAATCGTTGTGGTTTAAAATGATTAGCTGAGTTGATAGGTCTCAGAAGAAGGGCAAGAAGTGTCCTGCTCAAATTCTTGGAACTCAGAGGTTTAGAGCCATTTTACAGCTATTTTATTTGTTAGAGAGGGAAATCACTTATTCCTCCCTGACATTTATTAGGTAATCTCTGCAAGTAAAAATGTAGAACATGTGGCTTTAATGTTGTCCAGTTGCTTCTGTCTTGGTAGTCTGACACCTCTGTTTAATTAATTTCTGTCACGATGACAAGATCATAACAGACATAATGTCTGCCACCCATTGGGCCATGTGGACACCTATTGTGTTTCACCCAACTTAATATTCAAATCCTTTTGCAAAATAATAGCTTCCTTTATATAAAAGAAAAATAATGGGAAGTATGTTAGAGCGTGTATCATCACATTTGTCTAAAATGGGACACTGCTTTCACTTCACAGATGTCTGTCATGCAAGTCAAATGTCAAGCAACTTTTTAGGCATTCTTTGTCAATCGTGATAGTAGGGAATGCCTTATGTGGAGGTCGTGTCTGTCTGTAACACTGTGCATCATCTCTGGTACTACACTGGCAAGCCAGACGTGTGATACCTCATTTTAAAGGTCTCGCCGAGACAAGCCCAATATACCCACTTCCAAGTTTGTGAGTCGAAGGGTTTCAGAGAGAAGAGGATGTACTGGCCCCTGCCCGGTCATGTCACAATGGGCATGATGTCACAGTGCCCAGTAGCTTTAGTGCTATGTGCCAGGGTGACTGGTAGGAAGGGGGCTACAGGGCATCGAGGGCTGGAGGGGTATAGACAAGCGGGGCCTGTGGGGGAGGGAATAGGCTGGCAGGAGGCCAGGGAAGGGGGGCCCTGTAAAGAATGCCTATGCCTTGCAAGTATGGACGCCTTGGGCGTGCATCTTTCCTCTCTTGTTTAAAAAAGATTTTTTCATATACAAGGTGAATTAGAATTGAATATTCCATTTACAACATTTCATCATGTGTCCGTACATTGTTAACAATATTTATCAATGTATTAACCAATATAAATGCAATTATTTTTGTTATCCTTTTTCCTTGCTACAAATTCTTTATACACAAAAGTGACTCAATATGGACATAGTAGAGTTCATTGATTTAAGTTTAATAACTTACTAATTTATTGACCTATTGGAAAGCTAAAATATTTGGTGGGTGGGGTTATCTGGGAAACAGAATATGGAATATTAGGGAGGTCGTTATTTATATATCCTCCAACAGTACTTCTTACCTGGTACAATAATGAGGTTGGTTGTACTGGGCTCCCAACAATGTAAACTTTGGAGTTCAGCAGACAAAGGGAGTCACTGACACCTCAGGAGAAAGAGCTGCTTAAGGGAGGAACATTCTTTGCTGGAGGGTGGGGATGTGGCACCCTTTCTCACTTTACAAGCTTGGGATAAATAAAGCACTACTGTCAAAGAACAAAAAAAGGTAATACGTAAGCAGCAGTCACACCCTAGTTCCTATGTGTGAATGTTTGTGAGAGATTATTTTTTAATGTGCTGAAAGGGACTGTCACTGCTTTCACCTAGGATCCTCTGGGTGACTTTAGAACTAAAATTTTAGAGCTAAAGTCAATGCACACATTTGAACATTCTGACTTTTGAACCTGCTGAGTTGTAACTTGAACTATCAGTCCTGCACATGCATCTACATGTACGCGGAGTTTCTCACGCAGGGTGGTTTTACACAAGGCACCCTCATGCATGGACACTTGCCGTCCACATGGGGGATGGTTTGTTTGAATACAGTGCGTGGGGGGTGCGCTCATGTGACCCACCCATCCTGTCCACGCATGGGGCACTCCAGGAAAATCCAGAGTGGCCTGTGCGTGAATGGGATGGGCAGTATGTGGACGTCCTGGGACGACCATGCATGGAGTTGCTTGTGTGAAACGCCCTTCCGAGCATGGCGCCCAGGCACCCACCCCAGGCAATGACCATGCCCCCCCCTCCATGTCATGTAAAAACACCCACATCCTCTTTCCAGCTCAGCCACAAAGTTAGTCAGTGGGCTATTATGCATTTTTGTAAACATGCAAATTATGGGTGGCATAAAGTGTACCTATGTTTCTCTGCCAAGTATTGGAGGCTATGTACTCACCAAGTATTCTTAGAAGTACAAGATTATGGTGTTTATATCAAAACATCTGAATGATTTCAGTATTTCTGTGGTAGTATTTTCCTTTGCAAGGTTGACTTACTTGAATTCATTTTAAAGGTAAGTTTATCAAGCACTTTGTGAAAAAAGTATTTTAAGTCTTCCATTGTTCGGTACTCTACTAATAGCTTTTTCCAGTGTTCTACAGTAAGAGCCACTATCTATGTCCACAAATCTAGGATTTATTTAAAAAAAATTGTTTTTGTGTAAAGTAGGAATAGAAATAACTTCCTTATTCCTGGTTTAAATCTACTTAGCAGGCTGATTTCCAATATGTCTTTAAATCTTGTACTAGTTGTATGCCTAATATTTTCTATTCATTTCTTTCAAAACTGATTTCCAAAATATTTTTACCATGCATCATCATCTCCATATCATGTGAAAACACCCTGTGTGAGAAGTATGAAAGGGGGTCTGTCTATATATTACATTTTAATAGAAATATCTGGGGCAATTTTATGTGTCTTAGGGTGATTTCAGACAAGACAGGGCGGCATTCGCCCTGTTCCGGAATCACTCTTCAGATTCCCCGCCAGAATCAGCCCGTCACGTCCAACAGATGTGCCAGCTGATCCCGGCGGGGAATCGGGGAGGGGGCGCCCGCCCGCCCTCTGGGGAGACAGGCAGGCACCGCGGCCAATGTGGCCGCAGCATCCACTCAGATTGACCACGGCCTGGAATCCCGCCGCGGATTCTGGGCCATGGTTTCCGTCCAAATAAGACGAACCCTTTCATCGCGGCGGGGAATCGCATTCACCACGCGATCGGCGCCGGCCCCACCAGTTCCGCCAATTGCGTGGTGAATGTGATTCCCCATCGCGATTGACCGTGGTTAACATCAGGGGAGGGGGAACTTCTGGTTCCCCAACAGACATTACGAGGCCATTCCCCACCACAGGGTATTGACTGTGGTAGAGCGTGGTCTCGTAACGTCTGAAAATAACCTTACTCTATGGAGAAACATGCACTCTCCTCCTGCCTTTCTGACTGCTCCTTTCAATGTATCTCTTCCTAATTCCTCCCCCCTCCTCCTCCCTACCCCTCTCAGTCGGGGTTCCCCAAGGCTCCATACTTGGCCCTCTTCTTTTCTCTATCTACACTCAATCCCTAGGCAAACTCATTGCCTCCCATGGTTTCCAATACCACCTGTACGCTGACGGCACTCAACTCTGTCTCTCCACTCCTTCCCTCTCCCCCTCTGTTCAAGCTCATCTCACCAACTGTCTCTCCAATATCTCTACCTGGATGTCTCAACGCCAACTCAAACTGAATATGGCGAAAACTGAACTCTTGATCTTCCCTCCCAACCCTTCCTCTCCCTATCAATTACCATTGAAGGGGTCTCCATCCTCCCCATCCCCCAAGCCAGCAGCTTGGGCTTCATCTTCGACTCACACCTTAGCTTCAAACTCTACATTGACTCCGTGGCCAAATCCTGCCGCTTCTCCCTCCACAACATTACCAAGATCCGCCCTTTTCTGTCTGTCTCCTCTGCCAAAACTCTCATCCACGCCCTGGTCATCTCACGCCTTGACTATTGTAACCTCCTCCTCGCTGGCCTTCCCCGCTCTCACCTTTCTTCCCTCATCTCTGTTCAAAACTCTGCTGCCAGGATCATCCACCTAGCCCGTCGCTTTGACCACGTGCA
>QEPC01001236.1:1527146-1546375 GCA_003113815.1 Sphenodon punctatus
CTCTGCCCTTCCTAACTCCTGCTAATCATCCCCACCCATGATTATCCCCCTCCTGTTATCTGCAAACTCCCAATTCTCTGTAACCAAGCCAAGAACGTGTACCTGAGCTCTCACATCCTCATGAATGTTGCATCCCTTGTCTCTCCCTCTGTTCCCCCTTCCCTGTCTCTCCTCCCCCTGTCTTTAGATTGTAAGCTCTCGGGCAGGGACTGTGTCTATCTTACTCTTTGTAAAGCGCCAGGTACATCGGTGGCGCTATATAAGTGCTTATAATAATAATTAGTATTAGAATCCCCATTTACCATGTGTAATATCTGCTTCCATTTTTTTTGTTTACATAAAGTAGGAATAGAAATAACTGCCTTATTCCTGGCTTAAATCTAGGTAACAGGCCGGTGTCCAATACACCTGTCTTTAAATCTTGTAGTAGTTCCAGGTCTAATATTTTCTGTTTAGTTCTTTCAAAACTGTTGTTTCACGTCCACAATTTGTGATCCATAGTGTGCTAGCTTAATGTTGTGCATCTTACAATACATGGTCATAAAATTATAGGTTCTTGGCAGAATCTTGATTGCTGATGCTTCAATCCCTTGTATAAAACTTTCTAAGACAGATCATTTTGTTGCTTCCTTCCATTTGTCAATATGTTTTTAATAGGGCTGTGCATCGGGGTTTTGATTAATCCCAAATAAACCAGGAAAAGCCCTTTCCAGCTTCCGTATTCGAAAGACGAATACTAGGTCTGTGTATTGGGTTTCAAATATCGTAATATCTCGGGTCTCGAACTGGACCCCCCCAAACTGCAGCACATGTCCAAGTTTGAGCTGGGCTGCTCTCTGACTCTTTGTGTGATTATCTAAAACCAGTAATCCCCATGTTCCATTGCTGCATACCTCACTCTCCCTCAAGCTAGTGATTCCCCTGAGCCAGAGCCATGCCTGGAAGAAGACCCTGTCCCCAAGCTAACAACCTCCCCTCCGAACTAGCTTCCCTTTTGACACTGGTAGCAGACTCGGGGCATTGTCACACAAGACACGGGCCCTTTTTACACTGGCCTGTTCCACTTATGAACACGCAGAAATCTGCGTATTTATGAGTGGGAAAAGCCAATGTAAAGGATGCTGTGTGCGCGCCTGTGGTGAGTGGGGGTGCGTGCGTGCTCTCGCCTAACACGCAGCCCCGTTCACCCCCCACGCATCGAGTAACTGGGGAAACCTTCATGCGTGGGGATGAGTGGGAATGCGTGTGCGGCTATATGCACACCCCGCCCACCCAACACGCACCCACTGGTGTGGCCGCATATCCCCACACCCAGCGGCACCATGTAAAAATGGCCATTCTCCATCCACTACCTCCCCCCCGCTATACATGTTATAGGGCAACACTGCAGCCTTGCAACATGTATAGTGGGTGGGTGGAGAGTGTCTTGTGTGAAAATGCCCTTAGCAACAGTTTTGACCACACTTTCCTTTCCTTATAGTTCTGCCAAACTGGCAGAGCCTCGCTGGACTTCTGTGCCAAATTAACCCATGCGAGGGACCTGGGTTCACTGCATTTTCCACATTGGCAATCATGGGGAAAATGCAGTGATCACAGGTAAAGAATCAAACACAAACCAATGCAAATACTAAAAACACAAACCCAAATATTTGGGTGCAGAGCACTAGTTTTTAATAAAAAAAGAAATTTGTATGAACTTAAATTGGGCCTTCTTTTCTTTAGTACATTAACCACATCTGTTTTGTCAAGCGGGCTGACCATCCTTGTAAAAATCCTTCCGTTTATAGGAGTGTGATAAACGGCAGTCCAGCCAGACCACAAGTCCCTTCAGGACTGATCCACTCACATTTTTGGCCTCCTGCATCCAACGTAGTCCGGTCCTTTTAGCTGTTCTCCTTTGTTTGGGGAGGTGATGTTTCCTCTGGCATTTGCTGTTCTCTACTATTCCCTCTCTGTGAGACGTCTTCGTCACCAATGCAGCTGCTCTCTTGGTTAGGGAATTAACTCCTGGTGATGGATAATCCCACCGTGGTCCTCCATCCATGGTGCCCGAGCCTCCGACCAAGCAAGTTTCTAGTCTGGGATCAGTGGGGTTACAAGCGTGCTCTCATTTCAGCCTGAGGACCTCCTTCTCTGCTGGATTTATGCCTAACTTTCCGTTTGTTAGATCACCAGGCCTCCCCAACTCTATTGCCTTGGGCACCTTGCCTAGGCTTCCTGCCAGTATATAACCCTACTCGATTTGGCTGCGCTATCCGTCACTGGTCTTGGCTGCCCCCACATTTCAGGAGAGCTACAAGCTGTTCATTCCTTGGCCTAGACTCTCACTCTAGCACAAGGGGGCTTCCCCACTGTCAGCAAGGGACTTTCCAGGTGACTTGCTCCCCTCTCTAGCAGGGCCTGGGGTTCTCTAGGGCTTTCCCGACCCCCTTGCCCTTTCCTAAGGCAGGGTCAGAGTTCCCTTCAAGCCTCCCCAGCAGGTTGACTCCAAGCCAGCAGAGGAGCTCCTCACCTTGATGTCTCCAAGTTAATAGTGACTATGGCTGGACTTGCTCTCCCTATAAAGCCCCAGCCTGGGTCGCATAATCTTCTGTTTCCCGGGCTCTCTGTTAACCCAGGTTGGCCCCAAGCAAGCAAGTGGCGAGGCGCTCACACGCTGGCCTGCTCCTGCAACCACTCGTCCACACCAATTCACCACAAGGAGTTCTATTCACCCAGTATCTAAATCCTCCCTTCAAGCAATTTTCTTCTAAATATGTAATTCATTATTAATATTTTTCTGAAGAGATTTCCCTATAGTAGTCTTTAGTATCTCAAGTTATGATCACCTCACAAAGCACTTGAGCTTTGTTGTTGTGTTTACCATGATGATGATATAAGTTCTTGATGGTCAGGCGGTCAAATTATCATCTCGTGTAATAAATAAGGTGTAGCATAATAGGAATCATTAGAGTGAAATGAGTTTAATACAGATCTGAGACAAGAATTGGGTTTAAGCATAAACACAACTTGTAGTCCCACAGGATGCCCGTTAACAAATTCTGCTTAGTCTCATATTTGATTTTTCATTTTAAATAAAGAATTTTTAGCTCTACTAATGTTCATAAAGAGTGACAGCAGACTTAAATTGAACAAAAAAGTATTTTTTCATGCAGCAGACAATACAGTTGTGGAACTCATTGCCAGAGGAGGCTGTGAAAGCCAGCAGTTTCAAATGGAAATCGAATCCTTGGAGGATAGAGCCACAAACGCCTGCTAGTTGGGGCTTAATCCGCTGGCTACCTGTAGTTGAGAGTGGTTAGCAGGAGATGGGTCACACCTCCATGACCCGAACATGTACTTCTCTTGAGCTACTGGAGCTGACCACTGTCAGAGACAGGATGCTGGGCTAGATGGACCGCTGGTCCAATCTATATGGCACTACTTATGTTCTTATGCCTTTTTGCTGGTCTTGCTGACTAGGTATATCGGATGTAAACAACAGCAGCAAGATAAATGAAATTCATCTGAATTAGCAAGTGTCTTATGATTAATGCATCAAATCTTGCTCTCATTTATGTTGAATAACCCCATTGAATCAATGAAACCACTTATGTGAGTAAAGTGAATGGGGCTTGGTGGAAAATGCAGTAATAGTCAGGAAAATGCCTGAGAGAACGACGACATGAGGTTAGAAATTTATTCTTAATGACTCGAGATCAAATTAGCATTTTAAAAGGCAAGTGTCTGCAAGCAAAGGTCCCTTCTTTGCCTCTTCAATCAACTCTTGACTGTAGATTTAATATGAGTGCTGACAGTAATGGATTGTTCTGTTGATGCAAAGAGCACTTGTGTACCCAGGTCTTGCTTTAAGCAGGGTCAGTAGGGTCTGGGCCCTGCCAGGAGGCCAGTCCGATAGCCCATGCCAGAGCCTCAGAAGTTCTGATTCTGTGGCTGTTTCTGCAGGGCCCTTTCCCTGCCTGTGACTCTCAACCCCATGGTAGCTGATTCCTGCAGGGCCCTGCCTCCGCCCTCGCCTCATGTACTAGGATGAGGGAGAAGTGTCCTGCAGGAAGGAGTTAAAGCTATGGAGGGCAGGACCTTTGGACCCTGCAAATTCTAACACTGACTGGTGGTCCTCTGTGTGCCACGGTCATAGGTACTCATAAATACTTAGCCATAAGGATGGGGAAACCGAGATGTAGAATGGACCACAGTTAATTGCCTCCAATTTGTTCCTTGCTGTTTCAGATTTGTTCCAGCAAGGAAACCTGGTTTTGTTGGTAAAGCAGATATGAGGCACTGATTGATTAAAAAGAGAACTATGTATGAATTTGCTAGTATTTGTAGCAATAGTCTTTTTTCTTTTTCTTTTTTTTTAAAGCCCTATAACACCAAAAGTCATATGAAAGATGCCAGCTCCACTGATCATTTTATTGGTGGTTGGTGTTTTTTCAAGCTTTGGTTGGGAAGGACAAGGAAAATTCTTCTTCCCTTTTGTCTTGTCCTTAAATGCTTGTGGTTAATCTCTATATTTGAGGAAGCAAATGGATTCTTCCTCTCGCCCTCCCTAACTGCTTTCCGCAGGTTTACAAGCTACATTTTTGTGTTATTTGAAAACACCCTACGAGGTCCCAGATCAAGCGGATAGGATCAAGTGGCCCTAACAGTTGAGATCGATCTGTATGTTGAGAATGGAATCCTTTTTCTAACATAGTAATTATTTTTTAGATAACTCCTCTTCAGTGTGTCTTTATTGTTTTTCCTCTAAGTAAAGTTCTGCTTGACTCCTGAATAAATAGAGCCCACAATTGTGCCCAGCCTGGTCAAACAGCATAGATGGAAAATTCTGGAAAGTGACAAGTCTGCTATTGGTCATTGTGGTTGGTGACCACATGATGGACAATTCAGCTGACTGTTAGGCCCCTCTCCACCCTCGGGCCTATGTAGCACCCAGTTTTGTCACAGCCACATGGCTTGGGGACATACTTGCTAGTTAGGAACCATCCACAGGAGAAGCAGAAGTATTGACTGTAGAAGGTAAGAAGAACACAAGCAACTAGTGCATTAATGTATTGATAGACACTGATGGTACTTTTTCCAAAAATGTTTTTCTCCCCACTTAGTGAACATCCTCTACCACGTGCTGATTGCGCCAAACCACCACTGCTCCCTTCCAACCTGTTCATCTCCGGCTCTTGCCTTTTCCCCACTCATCCCACATTCTTCCCCTTGTATCCCTTCCTTTCTCCACTCCACTTCCTTATGTAATTGTTCCCCTTAATAGGACAAAGGAATTATGGTAATGCCATTATTTATTAGGACCCACCTCCCCCTAATTATGCAAGTCATTGTGCTGAGTTCAATGTAGTGGAATTACGTATGTAAATATAAACTTTATTTTAATTAGGATGTCCAGTCCTATGCATTTTTATCCTCTTGTTCTATTTGGGAGAAGGGGGCAATTGAACAAACGTTTGTCTTAAAGCAGGATATTCTGGCTTTTACGATCTTGTGTGCTGCACTCTGTCTAACTCTCTAAGATGCCCACAAGTGTACAGTGTCTGAGCAACTAAGCATCGTACTATAGCCAACCTTCCTTCCATGGACATTTACCTCCTCTTCCAAGTTTTCCTTGGCAGAGTTGCAAAATGGGTTACTATGGCTCTGCTAGCAAACGTGTTTAAACAGCTTGCTCCTCAAAGGGCTTCCAGTATATTCCCATTCACTTCTTCAATGAGGATTTTGCCGGTAGAGCGTTCCGAGGTTGGATTTGTTAGTTGGGGTTTTTGGCAACAGTAGGAAATATGGTGAACTCTGCTTGGGTTTCTAGGTAAATAATTACTCAGGCACTGGAGGCACATAAGCTGTAATGGTATATGCATGCGTATAGTTTCCAACAAGGGCAGAGCTTTATTTAAACCGCATCAGGCGGGCAGTTCCATGTTGTGCATTTGGATAATATAATTGAGAAAAGGTACTTTTTAACTTACCTTCTAGTTTTTTCCAAGCTAGGATTTAGTAGGAAAGAGAGAGAAAATAAAATGGACACAGCAGATCTGGAAGAGGTGGTAAGAAGGGCAAAAAGATTATCATAGCTATGGAATGGCTTCTGTATGAAGGGAGGCTCAATATGTTAGGGCTCTTTAGTTCAGAAGATAGATTGAGAGGGGATGTGATAGAAATGTACACAATCATGAGTGGTATCTGGTATGGAGCACATAAATAGGGAACTAATATTTACTAGGGATGTGCGAACAGAACGCAATTTGGATATTCGGGCGTTAGTTCGTTCGGTTCGAAATCCGAGTTCGGGTTCAGTTGTTTGGTTCGGCGGAGTTCGGTTCGGTCGAAGTCGGCCGAACATCTGAAAATAGCACTAGTGATACCGATCCCGAAATTGAAAAAAAAAAAGGTTGGTATCATTTGGCTCTGAAACCACCCCTGGTCTCCACCCCCGGTACCAGGAAGTCTCTGCTTCTCAGCTGCCTCCCGCTTCCAGACAAGTTTTTCCCGCCCAAAGTCACGTTTTTCCCGCCCCCGAACTCATCCGAACCGTTCGGCCATTCGAATGTTCTGTTCAGATGCTTGGTTCGGTCGTCCAAACAGGCCGAGTTTGGCCCAAACTCCGAACATCCAAACTGCATTCGCGCATCCCTATTATTTACCCTTTCTCAAAAAGCTACAAGACCTTGTGAAAATTAAACTATTGAAATTAACTGACAGCAGATTTAAAACAAATACAAGGACATATTTTTCCACTTAACATACAATTAGCCTGTGCAACTTGTCATCTGAAGGTCATAACTGGGTGTAGCAGTGACGGGCTCACCTGGGTGTAAGTCCTGTCAGAACCAGTTCCCAAACAGTCAATCTGTTCTGGGAATCAGCTCAGCACACTCCCTCTAGGGAATTCACTCACATCTCCTTGATTCTTTACACGTACACTTGAGTGTATTAATACACTCAATATTAGTACAGTCGCTCTTCAATACTCTATCCAGTCATCACCCTCTGCATTCTCAAAGACCTATCTCTATTTCAACCCAAGTTCAACCAGATAATCCCTCCTGGTTCATTTCTCACACTTCTGGACTTCCCATAGTCTCTGTAGCCAGGCACGCTCCTCTGGCTCCCTAAACTCTTTCTGAGATAGAGCTCAGCCACTGCTCCTACCCCTCCAGCCCAGCAGCTCTCCCAGACCAGTTCCTCTCTGGCCACCAGCTTTCTTCCGACTGAGCTCTGGGTCAGCCATGTCCAGACACAACTGCTTCCAATGTGACCCTCCGTTTCGGTCAGCGCCTGCAATGCTGTTAGCCCCTGCTTCTTAAAGGGGCAACAGCTTTCAGGGACTCCGCCCTCTTACACTGAGTTTAAAAAAACAGGATAGATCCATCAATGGCTATTTGTCAAGTTTAGTCCGTGGATGAGAACTCTGATTACTGGGGCAGTGAATGAATAGTAGGAAATAGACCACTTTATTACAGATGTGGGGAATTTCAGGCCTGTGGGACAAATGTTTCCTGTGGCTAGTTTTCATTTGACATTTGTCTGGATCTAACCCCTGGATCCATTTTCTACCCCTGTACATTGAAAAAAGACTGAGCTCAGGGCATGGGAGCAGAGATAAGAGCATGCACATGAGGATAAGGGGCAGATCCAGGCATAGATCCATGATCCTAAGCCTCCTCTTCCTGAGTTTACCCCTTAAACACCCTCACTCCCAACTTCTGTGCAGCTCGCAGAGCTTGTACTAATTGTCAACGTGGCTGGGAGGGGAAAGGGCTTGCTCTCTTATAACTTGTTACAACTTCTCTGAAGCAATTAAAGTTGGTCTCTGTTGGAGAAAAGATCCTGGGCCGGACGGACTATTGGTCTGATTCTATATGCCGCCACTTATGTTCTGAAGTCCTTCCCCACACTGTGTGATATTTCTGGGATCTTTCTTTTTCACTGTCAGAGAGAGGAAAAGAAAATCTCTGACCTGTTTAATGAACTTTCCAAGTTTCCTACTTATTTTTTGTCTCCAGCAGGCTGACGAAGCTCTTATGTGCACATACATAGGGTGTTTTTAGACATGACGCTAACCCCGGTTTAACCACACTTGAACATTTCTTATGCATGTTGCAGGGCTGTATTCATGCCCTATGCAGTCTTACAACATGCATAAGCAATGTTCAGGTGGGGTTAGTGTCATGTCTGAAAACACCCATAGTCCCACTCACCTTTGGAGGTGGGAATTCTGAAAAATATCAAAACTGCCTTAGCATCCAGCCTCTTCTAAAAAAATTGCCTAGTCTCATTGAAAGCCATTTCATCAATATATAAACCATGTTTTGGGGCATCCTATTCCTCTCTTTGAACAAAATGCAGATTTGGTGAATAAAGATAGTGCAGTTCAACTTCAGGTTTCAGTCCTGCAATTAGATCCTTGCTGATGGGCCTTTGTGCCCAGGCCAAAACTCTTGTAAACTGAGTGTGCTTTGTATGTCTGCCAGGGTCTGCCCTTGCAGGTCTGATTGCAAGATATAGGCCTTATTAAATGGGTCCTCAAGATGCACTGCAGATGCACCACCGATGGCATGAAGTATGGATGACCAAAAGTGGTGTAAAGATATTTTGTAATGAATAAATCAAAGCGTTCAGCATCCTTCAGCTATATCACCAGTTGCAGATGGAGATGGACAAAAAGGGGTTTTCAACTTTTAAGATAAGATAGAAAGAGAAGTGTATAAAGTCAAGTGGATGAAAAGATTAAAGAAGGCAGTGCAGTCCCCTCCTTCTAAGGGAAGGAATTTTTTTTAAAAAAACCCACCACAACAAAAACTATCTAGACATCAGTTCTCGGGGGCAAACTAGAGATGCTACAAGGTGATTTTAGAAGTTTTGAATTGTACTCTGATTTTTGTTGGAATTTTGGAGGCTGAGTATTGATGTAGTCTTTTTTTTATTTTTTTATTTCATGTGTGAGCAGGGGTGACATTGCAACTAATCAGCAACCAGCTGTATAGGAACGAGTGCTATACTGCCCACCCTACCTCCATATATTTGGATAGGCTTTAAGTTTTAATAATCAGTTCTGCTGAATTGGTAGGATATCACGTGTGTGTGTGTGTGTGTGTGTGTGTGTGAGTGAGGAGGAGGGTAAGAAACATTCTGTAGATGATTAATTCATAATGAGTAATCCTATTTAGAACACTAGAGGGTGTTAAGGTATGGCTAACCATTCAGTGAAGATGAAAGTCAAGGGGCATAGCATATTGAATCCATGGAGAAGATGTCTGGGATTCCTTTCAATTCCTGGATTGTCCACTGATTCAGTTTTTGACCATGGTCACATGTTCCTTTCCCCTGACCTCTTCCCTGTAACCATGTTAAGCATATACCTTTGACTTCTCAACTTCATGATTGTATTGGTGTCTCTCCCTATGTTTCCCTCACCCTTGTGTCCCCTCGGTTGACTTTCTTAAATTGTAAGTCCTTTGTGGTAGTGACCTTTCTCTAACTACTAATTGTGCAATGCTGGTGCTAATAATGTTTGGGGGTCCCCCAGTCCTCTCTTTGAACATAATACAGGTTTACTGAATAGTCAGCAGTTGTATACTTTTCCTTCCCAAAGCCCCCTAAGCACCCATAGCTCACATACACCATAAACAACGTAAGATGCCTTAACATTCAGACTTGATCTCTTTCACTGTCTGCATGGGCCTGTTAAGGTTTAATGTAAGGACTCTCAAGTGCTTTCAGCTTCTTGCATGAAAGTTCAAAGTGTTAGCAAAGTATTGTTATTTAATATTATTTTAGGGGGGAAAACTCTCATCTAGTGATGCCAAAGAAAACTTTGGAAAATAAGTTTCTCTCTTACTTTAGGGATGCCACCATAAAGCCTCTCAACAACTTTTAACAAATTTAAGGAGTAGTGCTGGCATTGAGCTTGGACAAAGGAGATCCTCTTGCCCTTACAGTTGGAGATAAAATTATAATTTTGAGGGCAGAAAACCCCTGGAGGTGGAAATAAAATTGATCCATTTGAAAGATATTTTTGGACAAGATCCTTCAGTATCAGCTGTATCCCCACATCTCTTGGCAGAAAGCGAGGATGCAAGACCTACTGACGATGCTGGGGGAATGTGGAGCCAGGGAAGGTGCAGACGAAAGAGATGCGCTTGTGAAGTCTTTGTTTTGAGGAATCTTGGCTTCTGGCCTGGTTACTGTTCATTCTGGTCGATGGCCTACTGTATGGAGTAATGTAGGCCACTTTTTGACCATCCTGAAACAACAGATATTGTTTTAACTGTATTTAGTTCTTTCTGTCATGGGTTGGAGGGTCCGCACCCCCACTTTACCGGGTTTTAGTGACTCAGTTTCCCTTGCGCCTTGAATTAGTTTCTCTCTCTGGCTAATTCAAGTCTTCCACAGAGACAACTCCTTTGTCACTCAAGGGCCCGATCCTTCCCATTTACAGCCTCTTTACTCTCTGGGTTCGCAAGAGCTTGAGGGCTCTTGTTGCTCACTTGTGTTCCAATGTTAGACACAGACACTTCTTCATAAAGATAAGAAGTAAGTTTATTGATTACATAAGCAAGATAGTTGATACAGAGTGGTTACTAGAAATCAAAGGTAAATATAACGCATTCCTGATCTATACTGGTTGAGTTCCTAAATAAGCATCTTACCCTATAAAGGTCCATAAGTTTCTCTCAGTACTTTGGTGTAAGCGACTGGGTCTCCAGACTTAGAGTTGCTAGAGAACAAAATCCTGTCTCTCAGCTCATGTCTTTTCAGTCTTGCTGGCTGGCAGCTTTTGGATGCAGATGAGAGTGCTCAAGGTGGCTCTGGGCAAGCGATAGCGAAGTTGGCTTAAGTACCCTTCCTTCTTCTTTGTCTCGGGTTTCCCGCCTTTGGGGAGACCTGAAGTGTGTCACGTAGGCAACCCAGGCAAACATGAAGGTCCATTTACATCTCCACAGGGTTTCGTCTGGCAAGTGTTCCCAAAGACATATTTTTTGTATCTCTTTGCATTTCCTGTAGCTTGGTCACGTGTCACAGGCCTAATTTGAGTGTTACAGTTCTCAATTATAACATTACATACATGTGGAACCTTTTGCTTTACATATTTACCAGACTTGTAGTCTACATGTAGGACCATGTTACACGTGTGTGACCCTATGTTATTCCGTGACACTTTCCACACACAAAAAAAGCATGCAGGGTCCAGTACACCCATGCTGCTGTTTGCCTAGTTTTGGGCAGTTTCTAACCATAAATATAATGGACTCCACTAGAGGGCTCTCAAACTGTTTAAAGAAACATTGCCCAATTTCTTCACACTACAGTGCCCACTAGGAAAGGTGTATATTTGCATAGACGCAATATTTTGTGTAATGTGCACCTTTTGAGTAGCATTCCTTGATACACTTACCTTTTGGGGGGGATGGGTGGAGGAGTGTTGGCTTGCAAAGATAAATTTATCCTAGCCTTACTGGAAGCAGAAGAGCTGTTAATATTAACAAGTATTTAGTTGCATGACACGATCAGTTTACACTCTTGCAGAACCATAATTAATATTTTATTGAACCGTGTAAACCATCATCCAGTTTGGGTTTGTAATTGGATGGACATTTGTTCGAGATGTGCTTGTTGCAGGTAGTAACTGGGGCCAGTTTCTCTGTAAAAGGCAAAGTTCCTCTCCTTGATTGGATGACTTTAATTTTTTTATGACATACTTAGCACTTGCTGGATTGGGTTGTTATGTAATATTAGTAAGTTATTTGGTCAGAGCATATAGATTTTGTTGCTGTTGCATCAAATTATGTATCTGTAATAAACTGGAATTTGTGCTATTATTATATATCACAAGGGAGCTGCTTTACAGAACTTTTAGACAAGAGAGAACCAGATTACTTGACAATATATGAAAGTTCAAAAGGTATCAAAGGCAAAATGTGGTAATGTCTAAATCTTGTTGCAGTGCCACAAATGAATACTATTAAAAATGGGAAACACAAGCTGCGGCTATCCAGGGAGTGTTTTGAGTTTTCTGAATTGCTGTATTGACAATTCTTTTCAGTACTTCAGCTGGAAACAGCCTTCATCTACTTGTGGTTGGATGATTTTGGGTTGCTTAGTGATAATGGTAAAACCGACGACTGCAGCCTGCTTTGTGCAAGGAAATTGCAAGAAATGTTTAGATAAATGTGTAAGCCTTCAAAATAATAATAATAAAAAATCTGCTCATTCTATGTATTTATCAGGAGATACTTAAAAAGAAAAAAAAAGACCCCAAAGTTAGACACAGGAAGAGAATTAATTCTGTATATATATGGTTGAAAGATCTTGGGTACTGTCATGGGAAGGAGTGGATTAAGGGGGGGGGGAAATCGAGCTTCCAATCTCTTACACCCTAAGGACCCACGCACACATCCTTGCTCTGTGCTAGGAAGGGGACTATCGAGGAAATACTGCCCGTCAGCATAGTGGGTGGAACTATAGGCCTCCAAGAGACCAGGTCCCTATCATCCTAGGGCACCGAGTGTTGTAGGGAGCCTTGGGCCACACACCAAGCACACGCTTGTATAACCCACACCAACAATGGGGAAGGCAAGGCAGGCGTGGTATGTGTGGGGGACGCTGGGGAAGGAAACCCAGGGAACAAGGGAGTCTGAAAGGGGGCTTGCACTCAGGGGGAGGGGGGGAAACAGAACAGGACCCGCAGAGGGGTGGGAGGGCTCGTATGTTTTTCCTTTCACTCAACTTCCAGACACCCTCGCACACAGTCAATCGCACACTGTGGAAAAGGCAAGAGTCCACCAATTGTTCCGTCACACAAAGCACAACACAACACTTAGCTCTCTCTTGGGGCTGGTTTCTCCACCACAGTCACCAGCGCTAAGTGCTCCTTGGCGCCGGTGTTTATCTCGGAAGTCCCGCGCACCCGCAGACGTACAGAACGGCATACATGGGGTGGGGCCTCCCCAACAGTCCCAGATGGCCCTGCGTCTGCATCCCCTGCGTCCAGCAGGGCCGCTGGAACAAGTTGTGGTGGGGGAGGAGCCTCTGGTGCCGCCACCAGTGTGGTGGCTGGCATGGTGGCAGGCCGCAGCGCATGTGGGGGAGGAGGAGCATGGTGTTGGGCAAGGCCCGGAGGTCGCGGGTCCCCCCGAGGGTGACATCGGTGGGAGGGGATGACAGGTACAACAAAATGCCTGCTGTTTTCCCTATATCACTGTTTCCCTATATCTTGCAGCCTGTATGTGACATGTAATCTAGAGCCTTGCAGATTGAGCCAAGCCCAGTGGGAACCAACTAGTCCTGTCAGACTTTAATTCTGTTTGGGAACCTTCCCAGCCCAAAGCCCCATGGAACACCATGGGGACCGGTGTTCACTGCATTTCCCTTGTTGTTGCCAATGGGGAAAATGGAGTGAACGTGGGTCCCTGTATGTAGAACCAGAGCCCCCCCAGGAAAGAGGGTGGGGAAAAGCCTCTCTTTCTGATGTGGCCTGCACTCCATGTAGGGCTGTGGTATGTCAGTGGTGATAAGGCGACATCAGAAACGGGATCGAGTTAAGGCATCTTTGCTGAAGTGATGCCCTCTTCCCCCCACACTACTTTATGTGACATTGCAGCAGTCCGTAGGAGATGGGGCGATCCTGTTATATTGGTCTTTGGCCTGGAAAAGCACAGCTGTGTCAGGACTGGGTCTGGGTGAGTCCCGGTTTAGGTTTGGACTGGGTTCAAGCTTCATTTTTCTGCCCAAGCAGGGCTCCGATATAATCTTCTATTTAGGACATAGCAAGATTTCTAGTTTAAAATCCTTCCTGCCTGAAATAAAGGCAGTTTTCCTATTAACAGCAATAGAGGCAGATTTTCACCCTTTGATTTCATTCAATTTCCCACTCAACTGCATGTAATTTGGCCTGGCATTTAAAGGGTTTCTCTCTACAGACTATGGATTATCAGCATATTTGAAAAGTTTGGGCACTAACCTGTCTTCTATTTCCTCTTTGTTGAAATATGGATTAAAAATATCCACCTTTGCAAAACATTTTGGGCTGTCAGGCTCCTCAAAGTTGCCTGGGAGTAGGATGACAAGGCTTTTTTGCGTGAATGTCGGAGGCATGCTGTTTGTATTGCATTCATGCAAATGGGTGAGGCTATTACGTCTATGTTTTTGCTATGTCTGACTCATGCCAGATATTAGTTCTTTGCATTAAAGGTAAGACCGAATTCTCGGATTTTTAAAATAATAGTAGTCTACATTGCTGCCCTAAGAATCTGCGAGTGAAACTAACTTCACTGTCCAAGCTGAAAGAGAAATAAAAAGTAAACACAGAATACAAATGTATTGGGTACTGTGTTTAAAAGGACTTTTTTTACTCTTAGTAGTTTGATGTGTTTAAAGAGTTAAAACACTGTACTGCGTATGAAGTTGTGGCCAAGTGGTTAAGGTACTTGGTTAAATCCATGAAGGTCATGAGTTGAAGTTTGACTTGGTCTCATGCCAGATATAAATGAATACCTGATTTTCTTGGTGTGGAGAAGTCAGACATGGTGCTAGTTAGGCCACACTTTGTATAGCAGGCCTCAGAAATTGGTGTGCTTTAAGAAGGCCAGCCTGTTGAACTGAATGATTTTTGGAAAGGACTTTGACTTTTTTGATGATGCCAAAAATGTCACCTCCAAATTCATTCACAAGGAAGATTGCAGAGTTAATTAGTAGGGGTGGGAATCCAGGCCGATTATCTGTGTCTATTGGTGTTGGCTCCCCTGTGTTTCGGATCCCCTACCGGTGTCAGATATTTCCCATTGAAGTCAATGCAAAATTTTCCCATTGACTTCAATGGGAAAGTCTTTGACTCCAAGACACAGGGAACCGATGCAGAAGAAACTGAAACCCCTCCCGGGGCATACCCCCACCCTGCTCCTGACCTCAGGGAGTGGGGATCAATTATCCCTAACACCCCCACCCACTGGGGCCTGGTCTTACACCCCTCCCCGGACCCCCTCTAAAGCATCTGGCTGGCAGTCCTGGGTCTGGCCAGAGGGTGGAGGTGATGGCCGCTGCTGGCTGGAGTTCCAGCTCCTCTGCCGGTGGCTGGGTGTCCTCTGCTGCCGGTGGGAGCTGTCTCCACTGACCGGTCTGACTGCCCGCCGGCAGCATAGGAGACCCAGCCACGGGCAGAGGAGCTGGCTCCTCGGCCGGGCAACTGGATCTTCTCTTCTCCTTTCTTCTTTTCTTCTAGGTCCCACGCTGGTCCTGGAACTCTGAAGAACGCTTCCTTTTTCTTTACTGCATATGTGCTAAATGGCCGCCAAGGTAATTCTGCGGATGTGCAGCCCTCTTTCAACATGGCGCTGGCATGGCGCCTTTTGGAAGAAAGTAGTCGTTCTGCACATGTGTCTGGATGAATGCGCAGAACGACTATCCCTCTGTTGGAACTGGGCTGCACATGAGCAGAATGGCCTCAGCAGACATTTTATGCATGCACAGTAAAGAAGAAGGAAGCGTTCTTCAGAGTTCCGAAACGGACGTGGGACCTCGAAGAAAGGAAGAGAAGACCCGACTGCCCGGCAGAGGAGCCGGCTCCGCTGTCAGTGGCTGGGTCTCCTCTGCTGCCGGTGGGAGCTGGCTGTACTGCCGGGCATAACAATAATGATGATATGGGAATACTGATAAACCAATTGAATAGAAATATAGCAAATGCCAATAAATTCCTTTAAAAAATAGAAAAGACACCAACTGCAATCTCCAAATTAAATTAGCAAACTTCTTTATAGCTTATTCCATGTGAATTCTTCTTACAAAACTTCCAAGATGTGTTGCTCTTGAATCACCAACATGTTTCGACCACAACGTCTTCCTCAGGGCTTATTTGCATCCACAACTTGATACCACTATTGAGAGTCCTTCCAATGACAAAATGAAAAATCAACATGACAACCATTCCAAAAGATGGCTTACTACCAGATTTTAATTTAATCATAGCCATAAAAAATGGCCTCCTTGTGTTCTGGGCCTAGTGACTTGTCACACCTCTCTAGTGGCTCCTCTGTTCACTAAATACATAAAAAACAACAAAACATTTATAATCTGTTCCTTAATACTAAGTGGCCAAGCCAACTAAGTACACCTTCCAATAAACTGTGACCCCACTGTGTTCTGTCTACTTAGAATTGTATCAACTACTCCTCTTTCAAAATAATACTTAAACTTACTCAGTCTCAGTCTTCAGACCAGAAATAAGATCATGAAGCACTTGCTTCTACTGAAAAAAATAAAATTAAATAATAAACATTAATGACCCAGCTCCCACCGGCAGTGTAGGAGACCCAGCCACCAGCAGTGAAGTTGACACTCCAGTTGGCGGTGGCCATCACCCCCACCCTCCGGCTGGACCCAGGACCGCTGGTAAGTACGATTTACAGGGGCCCCGGGGAGGGGAGAGGGGTGTAAAGCCAGGCCCCGGTGGGTGGGGGTGTTAGGGGTAATTATCCACACCCCTACCCTCCGAGACCAGGAGTGGGGTGGGTGCCTGTGACCTCCCCGTGGGTCGCGGCTCTTCCCATTGAAGTCAATGGGGAGGATTTCCCATTGACTTCAATGGGAAGATTTGAGATCCGATAATCGGGCGCCGAGAGGGCCCAATTCTCGGATCTCTTAGTTTAAACCGAGAGTGGCATTATTGGCCACTCGGTTTAAACTGAGAGATCCGAGAATTGGGTCCTCTCGGCATTATCAGCCACTCTCGGTTTAAACCGAAACCAGAAATCCCATCCCTATTAGTTAGCATAGGGGAAGCTATGGAGTTGTGGCATTCTGTTCTATAGGGTTTTATGGAGCTGTAGTTTTCTGAAATATGGATATTCTTTAACATACAGGATAGCAGCCTTACTTGTAAGTGAAAAACCACAACAGCATCAAGAAGAAAGCATCAACGCTACATCACTGAAGCACATCATCCAATTTTTTTCCTAGAACTTGGAGGATAGTTTTCCAATCATTTGCTCCTTGACTATGGATGTGACCAAAATTTGGACCTCTGACTTGCTTCAGACTAAAATAACAGGTTCACCTAAACTGGTGTAGAGTGTTGTAGGTACACACCATCCTTTGTACACACTAACTGCTTATGAAGAGGGGGCCAGGTGGTGGCATTATAGAAGCAGAGGAGACTACGGGATCTGTAACAGCTGGGTCGTTCGTTGCACTACAGTGTTCTATATGAGGTATGGAAGATTTCTTGTACTCCACTTAGAGTTAGGATGTGCTCTGATTGAGGTTAGTTTAAAATCTCACTTTGTCTTCAATGAAAAGGATGACAAGGCCTCTGATAAAATTGGAGTAATATATAGTTTGCCAGAGGACTTTGGGGAGGAATGTGTATGAAGACAGCGGCTGATCTTTCTCAGTTCAAAATGACCCTGCCAAAAGAAGCAATCACGTCACAGGCTGGAAGGTCAGTGCTGCTTGATGGAATTCCCAGAAGACCTTGATTACCCGAAAATATGTTGACGGCCTCAGATGATAAATGAGGTCTACAGATTTGCCTGACATTTCACAAGAATGTGTATCTTCAGTTGTTTTATGATTTACTTGCTGAGCCTGTCATCAAAATTGCTGATGGATGATGAAAGGCATAGCCTCAAATGGCACTATAACAGAAATCTGGTATTGTTGTCCAATGTCCATTCTCTCTCTGTCAGAGCAGAATTGTTTCTCTGATGTATTTAGGGTTTGCTGTCTCTCTGGTTTTCACCAGGACAGTCCAGGAATCAAGGGACTCTGGGCACTTGCCCACATAGGCGTGTGGGTTAAAAATGTCATTAGCAGAGTTCTGCGGCATTTTCTCGTACGAATGACAGGGCTGGATTTTGAGCCCTGTCATTTGAAAGAGAAAATGCTGTCGGACCTGGCTGATGACGTTTCAGGGGCGGATCCAGAACTGATGTGGATGGGGGGGCTGAAGTCCAAAGTTAGTATAGCTCCGCCCAAGTGAGCAGGCCCCACCTCCAGCCCCACCCCCTACCAAGTGAGCAACAGTGTTAGGCCAGTTTATCCCACACCCCAAAGCCATGAGAACCCCCCATGCCACAGCTCCAACAGGGGCAGGGGACTCGGGTTCAGTGGAGCAGTGGATAGGCTAGCTGGGCTCCAGCTGCCGCCTGAAAGTGGTCATCAAACACAGATGGTTAAATAACCCCTTCCCCTAGGCTCACTACAGGGAAATACAAAGTCTAGGGGCAAATCCCCATTGTACCCCATGCCAAAGAGGAAAATAAATCGGGGGGGGGCAAATGCTCCCTTAAGCCCAAAGTAGACGAGGGACAAATCCTCACTGTGCAAAAGAGGGCACTAAAAGGGGGGGGGGGGAATGTCCCCTTACAAGCCAGTCAGGTAAGAAGCGAATCCCCACTGCACTCCATACCCAAAGAGAACAATAAAAGAGAGATGGGCAAATCATGCCCCCTTGTAGGGGTGTGCATGTCATTTTCATTATTACAATAATGATAATGAATTGTTGTTTTCATTATCGTTATTGCAATATCAAAAATGACAAATAATAACAAAAATAGAAATGAAAATGACATTTTGTTTTTGAAATAAAGGGAAAAACCTAAAGAATGTATTTCTGGCTGTAACCTTTTGTTTCTTATTCAATTCTGATTAAATATGGGGAGGGTGTACCCCCAACAGAGGGCATTATGTGTCCCAATTTGTGAAATGATTAAGTAAAGAAAATCGATTTTAGAAGCAATTGAATTTTGTGATTTTCAGAAAAGCTCCATACACAGTCATGGCTACAACTTCTTTATCTTGCATCCAATTTGCATTACGCCTGTGAATGTCATGTTGCTCCATAAGCCTAACACTCCTGCCAATTTTCAGAAAAATTGGATAAAGGTTCCTGATGGTATAAGACATTAACTTGAAAATACATTTCCAGCTGTATTCTTTGTATATTCCATCTTGTTTAAAAGGTATTTGACAGGAATGAATCCCATACCTTCACTGTCATCTCTGCCAAACTACAGAACAACTTGATAAAGGGACCTAATTTTATAAGTAATTGATGTTGTCCCTGTGAAGACCATTATTCAGATAAATAGCAGCACATGCAGTGCCAGTCAGAGGCAGGCACCCTGCATGGCAGGGGGAGAGAGATTGTAGGAGTGAGGATGTGGAGCAAACCAAAAGACTGACAGACACATTCACTGGCCAATTACTGCATGCTTCCAGCTTTACAGGAC
>QEPC01001236.1:1546773-1586499 GCA_003113815.1 Sphenodon punctatus
AGCCCTGCCAAATTTCATGTACACTGGTTGGACTACAAAGATGTTAGTCAGATATACATTTATATGTTAATTGCTTATACCACCAGGACCCTTTCTCCAATACTTCTGAAAGTTGGCAAAGATAGTAAATATGGGAAGGGGTGTAAACCTGCCAAGTGTCATCTACATGAGATATAAGGCAAAGAAGTTACAGCTAAGAATGTATATAAATGTATATGAAGAATTTTGCAAAATAAAATAATTCAGTTGCTTCTAAAATTGGATTCCTTTACTCAATCCTTGTGAAATTTGGTACATGTAATGCCTGCCATTGGAGGTATATGCAGCCCAGGTTTCAGCCACATATACTGCAAAACAACAAAGGTACAGCCAAATATGTGTTTTCCATTTAAACCAATGAAAATGAAAGCCAAAACAAAATGGGGCGGGGGGGGCTGAAGCCTCCTGAGCCCCACCCCTGTGAATCCACCCATGCGTTTTTACGCCTGCGCTCACATTCGAGAGATTCCATGCTAGGAGTTTCGCTGGACCAGGTAACGTGGACAAGTGCCCTATGTCCCGGTGTGCAGATGCTACTTGAAAAGTCTCTTGTTATATCAAGAGGAAGATCCTGTAGATATTTTCACCCAACGTTTTACTACAAACGTAGATTCCTCAGGGGTCTCTACAGAGTTAACAGGTTATTTCCTCAATGTCAAGACTCAGTAGTCATAACAAAATGTACAGGAAATTTCCTCGGTACCAGCAACAGCCTCACAATACACATTCTGAAGAAAAAAAGGCAGACACCAAACCAATGATCCATAATCATCCGTCATCGCATGTCTAATAGATATTTCATAGGGTAGCGAAATGTTGGGTGAAAATATCTACAGGATCTTCCTCTTGATATAACAAAAGAATTTTCCAGTAGCATATTTTTTTTAATACAATATTGACATCTTCGTAAGGGTACTTTAAAAATTCTTTTCCTAACTCGTATTGTCACACGATATCATCTTGATTGGCTGTATTTTTATTATGCTTTAGGGGACTTTTGCCCCCATTAAAAAGAACTGCAAGTCTTACCATAGTTTGGTTGCAGTTAGTTGTTTCAGTTTTACTTTATACTGCACCATTTAGCCTATTGGGCTTGTTCATGGTCTTTCAGCCATTCCCTGCTCCCACTTAGTTTGCACCCCGTGACCCTGCATCCAGCCTATATCCCTGTTTGTTTTCATCAGTCCAAGCTTGATGTTAGGCAGTGGGTGACGCAAGCAAATGTATGCAAATTAGTCTTGAAACCCTAGATATATTTACTAGCTGAAAAGGTCTCAAGTTGACAGAGCTTGTACAACTCCTTGGGCAGAGTGATTTTTTCAGAGCCTTTTGAGGTATGCTGATATTCACCGTACGTATGCTTGCCTTTCATTAGTCAGATTTTCCCTACTTATATCCCTCTGTGTAGGACTCTACAATCAGGCACAGCTGTGGGCAGGAATACCCGAAATGGTGAGATAAGGGAGGGCAGAGGTTGGGTAGTTCTTTAAACACAGAAGTGTATGTCGCCAGCTGGCACAAAAAAGTTGCACACGTTCTAAATCTTCCATAGGTGCTTAGTGATCAAGGTGAAATTAATTCACTATTTAATTAAAAGGCTTTTAAACACAGGATAGATGCTACCTGCATGTCTCCTGTAGGCTTAGAATAGTTTCACGGCCCCATTCTTCTCTAGTGCCATTTTCACATTTTGTTTAGTGCTGACGGAGGAGGAAGACTGTTGCATTGGGTCTCAATCCTTCTATTCCCAATATGCCTGGCTAAAAGGAAACTAGTAGACCAGCCTCTCCTCTCCTTACTTTTTCAGTGGGATAGGCTGCTCCATATCCCCTGTAATGAATTACTCTGTTTTGGAGATGAACTTTCCAGTAGGACTTAGTTTGTTTCAGGGCTTGCCAAGGGCGAACCTTGGCATCTCCTTTTATCCCAGGGCTCAGTCCAGCACCCCTTCCTGACGTGGGTTGCCTTCGGTCTGGTTTTATTCTGGACAGTCCTATTTTTCTGAAGGGTTTGTCCCTTGTCTGTTACTGAACTGAGCAGGCCGTGTGTTTGGTCTGGTATTTTTGAGACGCTGCCGGCTCTGGCCACTTTCACTCCCACCCCCCAGAAGTCATGATCTCACGACTTCTGGGCAGGAACAGTGGCACTGGCAGCGTGGAGGTGAGTGTGAGGGTCAGGGAAGGGATCCTGGAGGTGCAGCTGCCTGTTGTCCGCAGTGGTTCCAGCCAGGGCTTTTAAGTTTCAAAGATGGCTTCTCTTCCCTCCTACCTGCTCCCAGTGGCTTTCGAAAATGACAGATCCCAGCTGGGACAGTACAGCCCAGGCTCCTAAGTTTCAAAGATGGCTTCTCCCCCCTCCCCACAGCACCTCTCAATTGAGAGGTGCTGCGGGGTGTGTGTGTGAGGTGCTGGCTTTGACTGGTCTCAGGTGGAGCTCTACAGCGGTCCTAGCTGGGGCTTGTAATTTCAAAGGCTGCTTCCCTCCCTCCTCCCCCAGCACCTCTCAGGTGAGAACAGGATGGGGTGCTCAGTAGGGGGCACTCTCTCCATGCATTAAGATTTCCTATATTCTGGGGATGCATCAGTGACCAATCTATTCCTGAACTTTTAACTGCTGCTATTCAGCAAGACCCTTCCCACAGCTGGATACAAAAGCAGCTGCCTCATCTCTTCCCTGGACAGGTTTGGAGCTGATCAGCAGTGCCAAACAGATGATTGGTGGCAGCACCAGCACCCGGCCACAGCCCCTATCCTACTTAGTCCATCCCTGACCAAGGGCTGAGAAAATAAAGGCAGGATGAGGTTGGGCCTAGCATTGTGGCTTTATGAGCCCCTGCAAAGAATCCCTATGCTTCTGGGATTGAGGTGGGTGTTTCAGGGCCGGCTTGAGCCATGGTGCTTCGGTTATAAAATAAATAAAAATTAAGCATTGCTTTACAGGTTCCATTTCTTGACTTTGTTCCCTCTCCTCCTGAAGTTTTCTTCAGGAGCTCCTCAACCCCGCAAACGTGGGGAGTATTCACAGTGGCTGGTGGAGCTGCCCTGCTAGACCCCCTGATTTCACTGAGGCATCCAGTGCAGGAGGTGGTGCACAGTGGGAGCTTGACTCTATCCCAGTCCTCTCTCGGGACTTTAGCTGTGTGGCCTAAACAATAGTTGTGAAGAAAACATCCAGCTTCCTCTGGATTTCTTTTCTTCCTTTTGCTTTTTGTTTTGTTAAACTCTATACCGTGTTACGCAATCATTGGGAACCATTGCTAAACTTTTTGCTTTGTGTGCCTCCATTTTGAGATTTGAATATAATCCTGTGACCTCAGATGATGACAAAGACATGTGAAGCGTATCCGATAGATGTCAAAATAATCCCCTATTGCTGCCCCCCTCCCTGAGGGGGTGCTGGCGAGGGGGCCCTTATTGTGCTCCCTTGGAAGGAGGATCAAGGACACTGAGGTGGTGATGGCTGTACTTGCTACTAGCAAGCCAGCCACAGGCCCTGAAAAGGGTGCAGAAACCACCACTCCCGGCCAGGGTTGCAGCAGGAGACCAGATCTCATGGGAGTTGCCTCTGGGCATAAAAGCCCCCTGATGGGTGGAACCTGGCAGTCGTGCTAGGGTGCCCAACCCAAGCACCCACTCACCCTCCCTAAAATATGGACACTGTGAGCATAGGCAAGCCACCTATCAAGGGGCCGAGAAGGCATTTTTACAAGGACCCTAAATTGGCCTTTGGATGCTTGTTTTTTGCCTTCCCCACAGTGTCTGTCTAATTCAGTTGTCTGATTAGGGGCCTACCAGGACCGGGAGGTATTAAGTACTTTTGTTGCACTCTGCAGGGGTCAAGTAACCTTATAATGTGATTAATTGAGTTATATAATGGAAGTTGTCTCCTTATGAGATGGGGACTTCTGACCATTGACTCATGCCCCAGGCATGGCAAGAGTTGAGGTCAAGTCCCGGGGAGGGGTCAAGTTGAGGGCAGCGTAGGGGCACGTAATGCTTTAGCCCTCTGGACTTTCTACTTACTCTGGTCCCAAGGGGAACAAATTGTCCTCCCTCACCCTCGACGTGTGTCCAGAGATGGAGGGGGAAGCATAGTCTATAAGTTATAGGGAGACGTGAGGGTGCCTCGAACCCAGCCCCCTGGTTTATTGTTATTGAAGTTATAACTCTGTTGTTACTGGACCCAAATTGCGTTTGTTTAGCAATTTCCCACCCAGATACTAGTTAATAAAGAGTGCGGCCTTTTAAAACCCATTAAGGTGTCCTTGTCTCATTTGGGATGCACCGCTAATGACTGGTGCAACCCTATATGTGGTTCACAGTTTGTGAACTTCTTCATTAGAGACTGGTATTGTGGCTAGAACTTAATAATTCAATTTATTATTAAACAAAGCTTTCACTATAGCCTACGTAACAAAACTTAATAACAAACGTTTCTACTACAAAAGTTTTAACCTGTCTACACAAATTTTGCTGATAGGAAGCACTGTCCAAAAATTAAATTGACAGGGCTGTATGAATGAAATAGGGCTGTATGAAAAGATTTTATTGCAGTTTTATGGGTTTGTTATTAAAATGTCAAGATTCATGTTAACTGTTAATGCTTTTAACTGCATGGATCAGGCTAAGTACAGTACTATACAATTGCTTGCTCCCTGCAGCAATTTAGGGGATGAGGATGTATATGATGTCTGCATAATGTGCAAGGAAACACAGGTATAGACGATGAGGGGATTTTTCTAGGAGCGACACTATTTTTTAATTTAATTTTTTTTTTTTTTTTTTAACTTCCCTATATTCCATAAACATGTTTAGTTTAGTTGTCAGGCTGACTTGTTGTGATAAAATAGAAAGGTTAATATATAACATATAAAGTATATAATTTGATCAACTCTCAGCTTTATTTTGATCTTATAATTTGATCAGTGCGCTCGGCTTCTCATATTTTTGTGTGTGCTTTGACTGTCTCCATTTTTTTTTATTATTAAGCTTCAAAAGACTCCTAACACACCCAAACAATCTTATGGCAAGTGGTAAAGGATTACAGCAGAGAACTGAATTGGATGCTGTCTGATTTCTACTGTCTGCAGCTCTTCCATGCTTAAAGAGTTTACTGCTCTCTCCTTCTGCCTTAAGCCAGCACCTGTGTTAGGGCTTGAATCAAGTACAGGGCTTCCGCTTGTCCATTTTTGCAGGAGGAAGCTCCTTTTGGGATCAAGTGTTTTACTAGATATAGAATGAGCTGCAGATGGAAAGTAACTGGTATCTGGCAACGGGAATCTGATTCCCTTTGGCTTTGTGCATAAGCAGTTGCTTTAGTAACTTATACTGGCCAGAGTCAGTAGACTATGGGTGAAAACAGACATGACGCTAACCACCCTTTAACCACCCTTGGTGGTTATTTATGCATGTTGCAGGGCTGTATTGGTGCCCTATGCAGCCCTGCAACATGCATAAATGACCACCAAGGGTGGTTAAAGGGTGGTTAGCGTCCTGTCTGTTTTAACTCTATAACAGCCTGATAGTTTGCTTGCTGGTTTAAAAGTTCTTTAGGGATCAGTCTGTTAAGCTACTGTCAGAAACCAACCACAAAAGATTTTACCTCTCTCCATGAAAAAGTGTACAGATTCTCCTCCTGTTTTTTTATTTGAATTTTTTCCTTTTTTTTTTTTTTTGAGCTCTTATGCACATGGGCACTCATGAATTTTACTTTGAGTTTGTTTTGTCTGAACCGTGTGCCAAGGACAAAACTCTACATGGGATTGACCTAAGCAGTCCAGTTGTACTGCTTGTGAATTCTTGAGGTTTCATGAAAATAGATGACCAGATTTCACAGGAGTTTCCTCCTGAAAGGAAAGCTATTACACGGACGCTTAAAAAAAATATTTTTAAAAATGTGCCTATCTGGAGAAAAAATGTATTTTAAAAAGTTCACTTACTATAAATGGAGATATGCTTTATCTTAATATATGACAAATGAGTTGTTATTTTATACATCATAAGGTGCGCACCTCTTTTTTTCCAGTCATGCATGATCTTGAATTTTTTTCTTAGATGGTTCCTACAAAATCTAGGTGCACACGCCTAGTCAGAGAGAGAATAACACATGAGAATCATGGGGGATAATAGGCTGCTGTATCATTCAGTTTTGGGGCTTGTTTGAGTGGTTCCATATTGTTCTGAATGGTGCTTTAAAGGGTTTAGTAGTATTTATGTTAGCCTGTTGTATGAACTTTCTGCATGGGATTTATGTTCTGCCGGGATGAGAGGAGAGAAATGGATAAAAAGAAAGTTTACAATAGGGTGTTAAGTGCTTGGGGTGAAAGTGTGTCTTAATTTTGTTGTGTTAAGAGTTATTTCAGAACCTTCTTTCATCTGCTATAAAAGGCTGCTGTGAGATATTTATATTGTTTCAGTGGCATCATATAATTTGTATTAAGTTTTACTTCATTTGACAGTCCCCAAGCTTGACCCACAGTCCACCCTCTTCCCCCCGTTTGATTGTAATGGCTAGTTAGTCTTTATAGTGTGACATGGTGACAAAGTAGTTCGGATGACATCTTTTATTGGACCAACTTCTGTTGGTGGGGTATGCAAGCTTTTGGGCCATACTCTTGAATAGTCTCACCAAGAGAAGTTCTTTGGAAATACCATTCTTGGTCCTGAGCGCATTCTGGGAGTTTAGCATGCCTCAATGCAGTCACCTGTGGCAGCTGATTGAAGAGTAAGTGGTTTTGTCTGATTATTATTATTATTATAAACATTTATATAGTGCCGGTCATGTGCCTGGCGCTGTACAGAACATAGAAATAGACGCGGTCCCTGCCTGTCTGATGGTTGTGGTGCAGTCTTGTGGCTTCACTATATGGGATTGTAAATGAGTCCTGGATCTGCCATTCTTCTAATAGTGTTCTGGGAAATGCTGAGGAGGAAATAGCTATTAAGGTTTGAATGCTCATTCCTTCAGTTGAGGGCAGACAGTTTACAATGTGTGTGTGTGGAACTTTCTTAAGTGCTTCAGCACAACCAGGAAAGATCAAACTTGACATAAGTATTATTTGCAAGGACAAAAATAAACAAGAGGTGAAATTTGAGAAATCCCTTCTCTAGCTTCCCCACCTCTTTTTGGTTCATTTGAAATAAATGGGGATGAAAATTAAAAGAAGTTATTAACTTGCTTCCTGCTTGTAAAGAGATTTGGTGGATCAACATGGAGATAAAATTCTTTGTAATTTTAAAAGATAATTAAGCCTTAAGTCATGTGCCAGATCTTCTCACTCATTTTAGCTATGTAGTGTCAGTGAGCCCATGCCAGAGCTGCCTCACAAGCCCACCCTTCTGCCTGCCTTCTCTGTCCAGTCCAGTCCAGTCCATCTGTCTGTCTGCCTACCAGTCCTACTCCTTGGCCCTGTTCCTGACCACCCAGACCTGACCCTTCACTGACTCTCTGGCCAATCCCCAGATCCTGCATGGATTCCTTTGCACTAAGATGTGGACCTGATCCTGCACCTACTCTCTGTGCCCCTACCCTTGGCACCTGACACTGTTACTGTTTTACATTGTAGTAATTGTTGAACAGATATAGGCCCCACTTGATGCAAAATTGTTACCACTTCCTTACTCTTTTTAAGTAGCTGTGAAGAATGAGATTGATTTGGAAAAGAAGAGATTTACATTTGCTTAACTTTCAATTCCCTGGGCTACACTCACCATCTCAAGCAGGTGTCTGGGTATGTAACTATTGGCTAGATTCGTGACAGTCTTTCTTTAGCTTCAAGAAGGGGAAAGATAATTGGGCAAACATATTGTGCTTGTCTTGAGCTAGATCACCACCTCTTCAAAATTAGTAGATGAGATGAGTGTTAATCTTCTGTGGCAATGATACCGGTCTTACTTTTGGTATCCAGTTTCCATTCTAAAGGTCAACCCGAGACTAGAAAACTACTGCTTGCTACCAAGATCAAAAACCACAGAGAAGGTTTTTTTAAAGGCATAATCTATACAGTGCTGCATACGACTAGTAGCGCTATAGAAGTTATAAAGTAGTAGCATAATTGCCTAGTTCCCATTGACCTTCAGTAGTGGCTAGGCATTTTACAGTCGGTATCCAAATTAAGGGCGGGAAAGGTAAGTGGGGGCTGGGAATTGGGGAGAAGTCCCTTAATGAAAATGACAGGCCCCACCCTTGACCAGCAGAAGCCACGCCACCTGGTTCAATCTCTAGTTCCCCCCAGCCTATAAGGACAAGGATATTGTATATGGGACTAAACACTCCTGTAGATATCTCGCCATACCATATTATGGGATCACATGGTTAGATATGATGATTTATTTTATTTCTGCTTCATAGTTTGGAGTGGAGGAGAAATAAATGCTGGGTAGATTTTACATGGAAAAGTAATTTTCAGTAGTTGAAAAATTGGTTAAATATCACCGCTGATATTTAAACAGGGTTGAAGAAACTTCAAAGTGAGCAAGTCATTGAGATAAATTAGAACAGCTCACCCATGTCAGAAACAAATGCTGAATCAACTTGTACAAACCTCAAGTGAATTCACTTTGCACAAAGCAGCACCAGCCCAGTTGGAGAGAGAGAGAGACCTGAAAGAGGGCATGGAGGAGGAAGCACTGAATATGATGCCCTTCGCCCCTTAAAAAAAAAAAAAAAAATGAACCGTGGCCTCCATATGAGCAAAGGGAACTCGGCTCTCCAGCCCTCCCCGTAACTCCAGCACTGCTTACTTTCCTTCTTACCTTTGGAAAAAGTCTTTCATTGATACTGAGGAAGAACAAAATGTCCTTTTTTGTCCTCTTGCCATAGACTACTTTTGACTGTGCCATGCCCCAGCTCTCCATAAAACACACTGCCACTTCAGTCCTTCACCGGAAGACGAGGCCAGTATCACTCCTCACATATGTTTTTGCTTATTGACTGTCTCTTGGCAGATTTAGCTGCTGCAGCAGCCTCTAAGTGTGAACTTTTATAGTGACATTTACTTGTCAGTGAGAGCGGTAGTGTGCGGAATGTGAGCTAGGCAGCTGGTAGTCTGTCGTGTTGACAAGGGGACAAGCACCGCGAGCTGAAGATTTGATTTATTTTCTAAGGGTAGTGTCCTCAACCCAGAGCCAGAACAGAGAATTTCTGATGTGGCTCTCCCATTGACCAGAGTTAATTGGTCTCTCTGTGGGTATCCGCAACATCAGAATTCCAGTGGTGGCAGCAAAAGGTTAGTGCCATGCTGTACCACAGTAATTCTCCAAATCAGTCAGGGGTCTACTGAGTCATGGATCTTTTCACGTTCAGCTTTGCAGCAAAGCGCTCATGAATGAACAACAAACTTTTCTAGTGCATATACCTGCTTCTCACCCAGCCACTGGGATACTACTTTCCCCTCTTTGTTAAAATCACGCACGCATTTCTATTTGACAGATTGTTAGACCAAATGGTATAGCAAGCGAATACAGTGAGTTTAGATATAAATAATAGGAGTGGATATTTGAGTTTTGGTTTTAACCAAAACAGTGAGAAAATGGCTGTTTTTGGTTTAAACCGAAGCAATCAAAAATCTGCTTGTTGTGGTTCTGATTTTCAGTTCTGAAACTTCAAACTGATGAGGGCTCTTTTTAGACGAGCGGCGCTCCGTTTCGCGTCGACAGCGCGCGTATTTTGAAACCTCTGCCTGGTCTAATTAGACGAGACGGAAGTGGCTTAATATGCGCATATTACGACGGAGGCACATTTTTTAAGTGCGCGAATTAAATACGTCAATTATGACGCGAAACGGAGCGCCGCTCGTCTAAAAGCGGCCTCAAGTCCTATTTACTTTCCCATTTGAAGTCAATAGGAAATCTTCCCGTTGACTTCAATGGGAAGGGGAACCAGGGTTCAACCTCCCCCACCCATTCCCTGGGGCCCATTACTGGCCTTATTTTTATTTATTTATTTAATGCATTTCTACCCCACCCCTCCTGCATGCAGCTCGGGGCGGCTTCCAAAATATCAAAAACAATAAAATCAATTTAAAACATTCAACATATCATAAACATTAAAATAGGGCAGCGAGCGACATAAAACCCAAAAATAGGTGGGGGCACTAAACACCCCCCCACCCCTCCCTTCCAAAGGCCTGGGCGAACAGCCAGGTCTTACAATGTCGCCGAAATGTTAACAGGCTAGGGGCCAAGCGAGCTTCCTCCGGAAGGGAGTTCCAGAGCCGCGGCCCCACTACCGAGAATGCCCTCTCCATCGTGGCCCCCCGCTTAACACGGGGGACCTCCAGGAAGGCACCCCCGGTGGACCGCAGGAGCCGCTCTGGGGTGCGGAGGGTGAGGCGGTCCCTAAGGCCTTGAAGGGAGGGAGTGGGGATCCGTGTCCCTAAAACCCCTAACTTCAGCCAATGTGACCTGTCTCTACCTCACTCCCGCCCCTGAGCCCTGCTGACTGGCATGTACTTTCCAGGCCTCAGAGGATGGGGGAGAGGAGGAGCTGATGTCTCCGCTGCTGGCTGGGCCTTCTCTGCTGCTGGGCGGCTGGGCCATCTCCATTGCTGAGAGGCCAAGCTGGGCTGGGCCAGGCCAGGCTTGGGTGGCTAACCAGGCTAGGCCGGGCCGCCTCACTCTGCTGCCAGGTGCCACGGCTGCTGCAGCTGTGGAAGGTCTGTTTTCCAGGATGTGCTGCTGGAGCTCCCTGCTCCAGCAGCGCGCATGTGCAAAATTGGTGCCAGGGCCATTTTGTGCATGTGCAGCCCTTTCCCAAAATGGCACCAGCATCGTTGGTGCCATTTTGGAAAGGGCGGGGGGGGGGGGAGGGTTAAGTCCCGGATCTTGGTTTTGGTTCCCCTTTGGTCCCATTCCCCTTTCCATTGAAGTCAATGGAAAGATTTCCCATTCACTTCAATGGGGAAAAATCTGACTTCAATGGGGAAAAATTTGACTTCAATGGGGAAAGAAACTGAACTGAAACACTAAACCAAAAGAGCCAAAAATCAGGGATCCAAAACCAGAAAAAACCCTGAAACCGAGAAAAGGCCCTGTGTTCCCACCGCTAGCAACTAATCACAGAGGCACAAACAGGACAGGCTTTGAGGAGGGATCATACCCCTGCTCTGGCTCTCCTCTGTGAAGCACACAAACCTGTCGCACCCTCCTCGTGGGTGCTCTTTGCCTCCAGGAATGAGTGCTCTGGAGCCAGGGAGCGTAAGGGTCTAGCAGGAGACAGCTATATGGAGGGGTGGAAGATGGGAAGAGCTCCTGTGGGCCCTCTCCCCTCCCTCCCGTTGGGCCCAGTTAATCTACATTAAGAGTGTGTAACAGGAAGCAGCCTGGTATGACTGTTGCCTCATTAAGAGGACCAGGACTGCCAGCCTAGAGACTCGGGAGGAGTGCCAGAAGGTGGGACATGACCGCTGGGTGTGGGGTGGGCTTGCTGAGGCAGCCCTGTGGAAACAGTGAAAACCCAGCGGAGACATAAGCGAGTGGCTGGCAGCCTGGAGGACTGGCTGTGCCCACTCTGCTGTATATAAGAGAGGGTGTCCGTCTGTGCCTGACTGGCTAAAGAGAAGCATCTCTCTGCTGGAGCCTGAATACCTGCATGAACTGTGTCTGTGGTTTTGAAGGCTGAAAGGGATGAACAAGGGCAGTCCGACTGCAGTGCTGAGAGGAGACTCCTGAAACTGTGAGAAGCCAGCCAGATGAAGGTTCCCTGACCGAGCTGGGTGATCGAGAGGGATGGGGTTGCTGGAGGGTTGTTTCCCAGCATTAGTGAGAGTGTTGAGAAACCTTGTATGCTGGAGATAGTGCCTACAGACTGGAGAGTGTGTATATGCTGAATAAATAAAGACTTGGTGACAGAGGTGTTCCTTGAGATTGAGACGCTTTGGGCCTCATCCTGCAGACACTTACCCCTGGGCGCTGCCACCCTGTTACAGATTTGGCTGCAATCCGATAGCTTGGGGATCCTTGTGTGTATGCCGGGGCGCAATGGGCCGGTAATGTGGATGCACGTAGGTCTCTCACGCATGCAGCTCCGCACAGGATCTGTAGGCCATAGGATCAGGGCCACTGACTATTTTTTTCCTCCCAAACTTTCACAACTTCTCAATCTGGCCCCAAGACTTTATTTTCCAGTTGTACCTAGATTTTGAAATGCATGCAAGGATTTTCTTCTAATTTGGTACAGCTTTTGATTTCCATTGGTACTACGATGGGGTTCGTTTGAAAAAAAAACAAAAAACAACCCACCCATGGGGTTAAATTCTTAATTGTTTTCACTTTCTGCAGGGTGTGTTGCAGTGGCAAGTACGGTGGGAGTAGAGGAACAAAATGAATTGGCTACAACTCCCAAGATCCTGGGGTCAGTTGTACATTGCCCTTGGGAAACATTGAGAGCTTACTTTGTGCCTTGGGGGTCAGGGACACCTAGAGTAGTATGCTCCAGTCCTATCCACACTCACCCCGGATAATGCAGGGGTTGTGGAACAGGAGCTGTGTCCTTTCTGAGGACTCCTCATCTGTGGGAATCCCCAGCAAATAAGATTTGGTTATTTTCTACCCTCCTTCTGTGGGAGTGATTCAAAGAGACTCTTAAATGTTAACCAAAGGCCCATCTATAACTGAACTCCTATGTACACCTTTTCCTGTTTACCGACTACTTCTTTCTAAAATAATTAGGATTTCACAGGAGGATGAATATATTAATTGCACATGCAATCTAGTGAGAGCCTTGAAAAGTGAAAACTGGAACTCCTGTTACAAGTGATGACTTTTAGAAAGGCCAGGAATTTGCCCCCAGTATTTTATATGTGCATCTCCTTCTGTTCTTTGTTTCTATTCAGGTTCTTCCTTTTCCACATACCTACCTTACTTTAGTCCTTCAACCCTTTATTTCTCATCCAGCTATTCCCATTATTCTCCCTTTTTCCTCACTCTCCTCTCTCCCTGGCCACACAACCTGGAATTCACCTTTGGCATAATGAGAAATGTAGATGCCATTGCAGGCGACATCTGAGGTTGCCTCCGGTTATCAATGGTGCAGCTGAACTAGCCAGAATTCTGGGTGGCTGAAAATCACGTGTAAACGCCATTTGACCAGGACATAGTGACAAACAAACACCAAAAACATGTCTGTTTTTCAGAAATATGGCAGGAATTCTACATGTAGCCACTTTTTGCAGCTGGATTTGACTGTGAAATTTAACAATTTCTCATGGGCTCCTAGGCATGATTGCACAGGGTGGGTGGCTCTTGGTGCTCATCAGCACCAGTGGTGTAATTCTGGGCTAAAATTATGGGGGATGGTGAGTCTTCTTGACCCACACAATCTCCACTCCCAGGGCCCTGGAAATGCAGAAGGAGAAAATTGGTATGGAAAGGGCTGTCCACTCGTCTACTATATTTATTTACACCCATCACCAGCACCATAACCATCTCAGTATGTGCTAGCCATGGCACCAGTGGAAACTGAAGCCTGCTTTGCTGTAGCCAACTAGCCATGGCTGGTTCTGCTGTTGGTTCTGCAGATTGGTAACCGCTGCCTCGACTTACAAAGGGAGATTCTGATCCTCAACTGGTTGACTTCTGCTGAAGTAATTGAGGCTCTGTGCATAAAATCATTGCAGGACTGAGGCCCATGTAAATGGGTCAGCACTGCAGCTGAGGAGGAATTCAAGATCTTCCCAATTTATTAACTTCATTTAAATGTATATCCTGCCCTATTCCAGTAACTCAGCATGGCACAGGTAGCAATATACAATATATAAAAAATAAAACCAAACACACAAAATATGTTGCTATGGCCTTTGGCTGCGCACAATAAACTACTGAAACACACAAAATAATTATAATATAAAATTATTTTTAAAATACGAACACCCTCACCACCATCCCCTATCCCTGCTTGCCATTTTTAAAAAAAAAACTTAGTGCATCCAGAAATTTGTTTGATTATTATAACTTGTTCAGAGAGAGAGAGATGTTATCTCAACTCTGGTGCATATGGTGCAAAAAGATTGAGGGGCCAATCCAAGGTCTGCACACACACATCTTGTGTGTGCATAGCACACCCTGGGTGTGTACCACATGCAACATACGCGTGTGTATCAAGTCCACACTGATCTTAGATCAGCTCCTGAGTTTGCAACAGGCAGATGTCCAAATAAATTGCTGTTTTCACTGTAGATTGTTGCTGAAATGCTTCAGGGCAGTATATTTTAGAGCAATGTATGGAATATACATTTAATTTTGTGCTACATCATTACACCATAGGTCTGAAAACATGCTGCTTTGTAAGTGTTGCTTAGTAATACAGTTTATGTGATGTGGAAACTATTTTCTAACACGTGTGCCTAAGAAGTGAGCCTTTTGTTAGATCCAGTTAGAATTCCCTCCCCCCCCCGGCAAAATGTTGTGCTTGGCTGCAGACAGAATTAACCCTGTCATTTTGTACTCCCTGTCAGAAATCCAAACCTGGGGGTCGTCTGGGCTAGGGCTGAAGCCCAGGCATGGCCAGAGTGAGAGTCCAGGTCGTGCATGTGTGGGGGGGTGTCAAATCCAAGTAGTGGACAATGTGTGTAGTCCAGTGGCCCGCAGGCAGGGGTTGAGTTCCATGAGAATAGTTGGAAAGGGTTCGAGGTCATTGTCATTGTGGGGGTCAGTAGCTGGGTGGTCTGTCTGAGGTATGATCTAAGTTGAGGGTACAGGACAGATGAGGCAAAACAAGCAGGCAGGTTACAGGAGCGGGTAGAGGAAAATGTAAGGCGAGAGGCAGGCGCTGAGGTTACTGGCTGAATTGCTCAGAACAGGCTTGCTATGACCTCAGAACTGAAATAAGAGTCTCATGTCGATCAGAAGATGGGTCATAATCAGCCAATCAAGTGAAGCAGGGCTTGGCTGGAGTCAGACTGCCATGCTACAGGTAATTTTCTTGATCGTGGCAGTGTGGATTCTGCTTCTGCCTTCAAGTAGGGTTTGAGGCCTGAAGTCTCTCTGAGTTCTGGACCTTCCAACATTAGCCATCCCCAGTGTGAAGGTATAGTGCCACTGATGTTTGTTTGGGAGATGTAAACTCAGACTTCCATGCTGTCAGAAATAGCCTGTGTGCTTTCGTCGCTGCATCCTGGAAGAAGACAAAAAGTTGGGTTTGAAAGGCTACACTTTTTATTCAGAATCAGAATTGTATTTGTATAAACATTTGGGGTTCAGTGGATCATAACATCCAACATAACAAGAAGGGAGGCCCAGATGTACCCTCAGGTGCCATCCCTCGCTTGCTAGCTACAACCGAACTTCCCTCTCTCTCCTCCTCCCCAACCCCCAAACCACAGCATGGTTATGGGTGGGTGATTAACTGTCCCTTTGGGAACTTGTGGCATGGCAGGTATAAGGCACTTGATCCCCCATTCACTATTCTTGTCCTTTCTGGTTCCACTGTGCCAAACCTCCTGTCAGCTGTTTACCTGGCCGTGGCCTGCCCTTGGTGTGGCACCCAAGTCCCATCTCCAGTGAGATGCCACTGTTAACCTCATTTACTTTTATGTACAGACCTTAACGCTAACTACCACTGGACCCCCACAAGACTGTGACCATTATAAAGTATTGGAAAATGCAAAACCATCCGGCCAACATAACACTGAACTAAGTCAATTACAGTTGTTCCCTACCAGGCAGGCACTGTGGGAAAGGCAAAAATCAGAGATCAAAAGGTCCAATCAGTGGTCCCTGACAAAATTCCTTACTGGTCCCAAATAGGCAACCAGATCCCTCTCACAGTGCCATATATTGGGTGGGTAGATAACAGCAGCTCTGCTTTCACCAAAGCCTGGGCACGAACTGCTCTGAGCTCCAGGCTCCTAAGATGGCGATGCCAAAGTCCTGCAGTGCGAGAGACTGCTTCGTGCCAGGGCTGGGTGTTGCCGAGACAACCCCAGCCATGGCCGTTTGCCATACTGCACTATTAATCTCAGACGTGGGAGAGCTCTTCTCGCAGCCTCTCATCCCTCTGCCTTGCCTTCTTCCTCCAAGGGGGGAGGACAGGACAAAAGGTTCTAACCCCATTAAACTATGGGATGGGGCCATAGATCAAGTGGTAAGAGCGTGAGCTTTGCATGTATAAGGTCCCAGGTTCTATCCCCGGCATCTCCACTTCAGGATCACTGGTAGCACGCCTGGGGGAGACCTCCGCTGGGGGCTTGGAGGGGTCTCAGGTAGCACACTGGGATGGCCTCTGCCGGACACCCTGGAAGAGCCAGATTTGGACCTGAATTTGAAACCCCTGCTGCCGTGTCAGGTTGTGACAATACTGGGCTAAGATGGATCATTGGTCTGACTCAGGCAGTTTAAAAATAAATAATTTTTTAAAAAACCAAAAACCTCTGGGCTCTGGGGCAAGGAGGAGTCTGAGGTGGTATGCCTGCTGTTGTATTTCAGAAATATTGATTAGCTACTTGAGACTAGTTCTTTGCTTCACAAAGCAATGGAGCTACTGTTTGGGGTGTGGGAGCTGGAAGAAGAAAAAACTTGATGTGGGAAAAGAAAAGAAAAGAATGATTTGCTATGGGTAATATTGGTCAAAAGTGCCTAAGTGGCCTAGGAGCCTAATTCCCATTTTAAAAATAAAATAAAATGATTTTTTTGGAGCTGTAGGCTACTAAACCATGATGTAATTGTTTTTGAAAATGTTAATTAAACTGTATGAATAATTTGGGGTAATTGTTTACTCCCAGGACATGCTTAGATGTAAACAAAATGTTGTTGTTTAGGCACTGCAGCACAAATGCCCTGACCAGCCCCATTACCCTGTCGGATTTGGATGCAAGGTTGTTGAGAACATGGACCACCGCTAGGTTGTCGCACCAGAATAACACGGTTCTGTTGGCAAATTCACCACGCCACAAGTGCACTGCAAGCATGATTGAGTAGAGCACTAGGAAACTGAGGTCCCGGGTCACTCTCAACTCAACCCAGGATGGGGGCCAAGGGGCTGCGCATCATCTCCCCCCGAAATAAAGGCCGAAACCCAAGGAACCGGCAGCATCAGATTGGACCTGCAACTCCGCCTTGAGCAGCAATTTCTGCCTCCAGAGGCTCACTCCATTGAACGCGGACAAAAATTGCTTCCAGATTCGGAGATCATCCCTCATCCCTGCCATTACCTGGATATGGTGGTGAGGGGGCAAGGAGCCTGGTATCTTGTCATGGAGCCAGGACAAGAAGGCCCGACCCAGCACCACGACCCTGCAGGTGAAGTTAAGGCTGTCCACCAGGCTCTGCAGTTGACGTACTGTGACTTTGGCATGATCTAGACAGTCTGTGATTGATGTGCGGAGGGTCACTAGTTTGTCCTGGGGGAGGCGTGACTCCTCCTTAACGGTATCTAATTCGATCCCTAAAAATGTAAGAACGGTGACTGGCCCTGCTGTTTTTTTTGGGAGCGAGGGGAACCCCGATCTCCTCGGTTATATCATGAAACGTGTGGAATAACCTGGCACACTCATCTGTGCCCGCCTGGCCCCAAAACAGATAATCTTCAATGTAATGGATCACATACCGGGATTGCGTCCGGTGACGGACCAGCCAGTCGAGAAGTGAACTGAAACGTTAGAAGGCTGAGCAGGAGATGGAACACCCCGTTGGCATGGCCTTGTCAAAGTAAAAACCTTCTTGAAATTGGAAACCTAGCAGCTTAAAATTGTCTGGGTGGACCGGCAACAAGCGGAAGGCCGACTTGATGTTGCACTTTGCCAAGAGCACTCCAGGGCCACAGGCCCTGGCCATCCTGACAACCACATCAAAAGACGTGTAGTGGACCGTACAGAGCTCCTCGGGTGTGGCATCATTGACCGACTCCCCCCTGGGGTAGGAGAGATGATGAATAATTCGGTATTCCCCGGGGGTCTTTTGGGGGACCAAACCCAGGGGCGAGACGTGCAGTGAGGCCATGGGTGAGGGCTCAAAAGGACCAGTGACCCTGCCTTCGTCTGTTTCTTTTTGGAGCTTGGTGTGCACCAAATGCTCCATGCCTCTCGCAGATTTCAAGTTTCTTACTCATTTTCAGGCTTTTATCTGACCTGTGGGTATCCTAAAACCCTCTCTGAAACCACCCACTACATACCGCACCTCTAATGCCTTATATTGTACTGGTGTTGGGGCCCTTGCTGCCACCAGTTCCCTGACCCCCCTTGCGGGTGTTTGGTTGGTGGTTTGCCCTTGGTGTGGGCTCTGACCCTGTTACAATGACAGGCAGCATGGTTACCTGCTCAGTGAGAACAGGCGTGCCTGAAACGGCAGGGGGAGCGGGTGCAACTCCCCGACCCATTATATTCCCAGCATGTTGCCCCCTTTGTGGGAGAGCGGCGCCCCTCCGCTCGAAAGGGGTCACTGATGGGCAGCCACCCCTCCCTTGACCAAAGTGTGGCTGCTATCAGTGCGTGGCACGTTATTCACGTTGCTCATGCACTAGAGCCATAGGTCCTGTGCATACTTATCCCACCTCAGCTCGGGGGTGATAGAGGCCCGCTTTCGGAAAGCCTCGTCATAGCAGAGCCAGGCCCCAGAGTTACCGGTGTCGAAAGCCCTCCGAACTGTATCTTGGTACTTGATTAGCTTGGTAGCTCGCTCCGGGACATCTGCAACATCACCCTCATGAGCACTGAAAAGGCCACTGACCAGTTAGACCAGTTACGGTCAGGTTTGGGCCTTTTGAACTTCTCCTTATTCCTGTTCTCTTTTGAGTTAGGGTCTGGAATGGGGTTGCTGAATAGAAGGGAGAACACATCCACGTATTCCCCCTTCCATATCTTATCCCTAGTAGCCTACGTGAGATGAGCCCCAATTGGGGCATTCACTTCTGCATAAACCCCCAGCTAAAGGGGGGGCCTCGTGCACCATGGAACAGGGCAGCTGGCTCATTGTGGCCTGTTGCCCCGGTTGTGCCTACACTTGGGCAACCTGCCTGCCAAAACTGCCCCACATTGGTGAGACATGTGGCAGATGGCTGTGGCCGCACCCTCCTTGTGGGGGCTGACCTGGGTGCTGGGACCATGGGACACAGGACCTGATCCAGCCCAGCCTCTGCTGCGAGGCCCAGTCGGACGCGCTGCTCATGCATTAGCTGGCATAAACCCCGCCGGAGGCGGGCTCCCTCTCATTCGTTTGTGACTCATGGCAGCACCTACCAGAGCTCGGCCACGGGTCCTCGCACCGGCACCGTGGGCTCGGGGGGGCGTGATGTTGATGGTTACAGTTCCGCATCTTGCTCTGGTGCCTCGTCTAAATGCAGCCGGGGTTGTCTGTCCACCAATGCTCTCACTGTGGCCTCGAGCAACTTCATCCTGCCTGCAAAGTCCTGAAGTTGCTCCAGGATTGCACGTGAGGGATCGTTCCTCAGATGGCATCTGGGCGGCGTCTCATCACTGCAGCTGTCTGGAGAGAGAGCGCGCCACCCTCCATGCCGAGGCGGAGAAGGGGTGCCTGGCGAGGGTGCGCGCCTCGGGGGCGTGCGATCCCCACGTTGCCGAGGTGCCAGGGGGGGCTAACTCCCTGCCTAGGCGGAGGTGGGTCACCCCTATACTGGATAGGTGGCCTAGAGGGCTTGTCCGCCCTCCTGGGAGTGGTTGGAGGGTTTTCCCTCTGACTCAGGGCCGGCTCCCTGCCTGTGGGTGGCCTCAACCCTGTTGGGGGAGGTGTCTCCGCTCCAAAGGAAAGGGGCTGGTGAGGCTTCCCGACCCCCCGCCGTGTGGGCAACCTGCTGTTCAGCTGCCGGGGCTTCCTGTGCAGGCCGGCCTTCAGCCAACCCACGCAGAACCCCTTCGCATCCCCCCATTCTCTGTTGCAGTGAGGCCAGGATTGCCTTGGCCTGGCGCTTTGGGTCTTCCCTCCGGGTGGTGGGCACTGCACCCTGCCCTGGCTCTTATCTCTCCTACCCATGGTAGGGGCAGGGCCGGGCTGCCTCGCACGATAAATCAAGGCCTTTGCACAAGGCCTGCACTTCCATTGCTGCTTGTTGATACCCTATGTTCACCAAAAAGGATAAAAAATTAAATTAACTGCTGAGTCAGTGGAATGTGGACTCATTGGGAGTTAGACTCAACTGTTCAATTTCATTGCCCTGAGCCCATTTTGATTAGTTTTATCCAGAGATGGGAATTGATTTTTGGCCTTTATATAAATAAACACTGTGGTTGGATAATGAGAGATCCTTATCCCTGTATTTTGAATAGTTTATATAGAAAATTCAGCAAGCATTCTAAAACATACGGCATTAGACACTTGGAGACCTGTTTAACTATGGCCATTAATACATGCACAGGGGTGGGTAAGTGGGGGTGTTTTGGGGTGGGGGCTGGAGGTGGGTGTGTATCTGTTTACATGGACACACACCCATCTCCACCCATGGAGCCGCCAACGTTTTCCCAGAGGGGTCTTTGGGTGGAGGTGGGTGTGCGCTAGGTGTGCATACACACAAACACCCACCGCCCATGGTGTTTACATGGGTGCACACCGACCGCTGGCCACGTACACGGACAGTGTACACCTGTCCGAACACAGAGGGGGTGGGTGGGGTCAATCCATGTAAAAACGGCCTATGGGAGGTGAACCCATGACAAGTTAGGAAAGGATTAATTACTGGCATGGGGGTAATTTGGGGTTAACTTTGCAGGAACCACTGACCCTCGTAAGCTCTGCCCCTTATCTCTAGACTTGTGGGTGGAGAAAATTTGCGAGGATGTGTCCTCCGCTATAATTATTCCCATGATTTCTGGCTTGTGAGGGAGACTAGATTAAATAGTTATAGGGTGTTAAATGAAGAAATGCTCATTGGTACCAGAGATCAAATACTCTTACTGCAGATTCTAACAAGGGAACAAAGATGCCAAGAAAGAGAGAGCGATCGGGACAAAAACTTCCAGGCTGTGGAATGGCCCAGAAAGTTAGAGGCAAAGGAGGAGGACCCTCCAGTTGGACACATGTAGTCTTAGGTTTCGGAAGGGTCTTGTGCTCATCTCCTCCCCACTGTCTTCCTTCCACATTGCCAGGACGCTCTTGCCTCTACTGCAGCCAGGTGCTGCCAGCTCTCCAACAAGGAATCTCTTTCCTCCCCTCTTAACCCCATTCTTGCACTGTACTGTTGCTGCCTTTTGCTCTGGGGAATGGTGACTGGATTGACATGGGGAGCTTTCTCCCCCTCCAAAAGAATCAAGGGGCAGATCTTCTGTCTTCTCATGTACTCTGCACAGCTTATTGCAAAGGAGTCTCTGGTAGTGAGCATAATACATTACATTTATTTCCACGCCAATTCACTTTCTCCTCAACATAAACACAAATTGAATAGTTTGAATAACAGTGATAAAATAAACAAAAGTTCACTTGGTTTTTCTGTGATGGGAACATCACAACAATTCTTACATAATGCATAAGTTTCTGATATCGCTTTTCAGCTTGTTTGTACTGCCAGCTGAAATAGTCAGTTTATCCAACCATTATCCCTTCATCTTCTCATACTTGTCCTCATTTGGGAAGAACAAGCCTCATTTCCTCTTGACAAACTCATCTAATATTGTTTATTTTATAATCAGATACTATGGTCCTCACTACAAAAATTTTCTTCGTGTATATTTTTCAAGGTTCGTAGATAAACATGCTGTTACTACTATCTATCACTGTCCTCCCAAGAAGTAGTGCCGTTCTCCTGTAATGTCACATTATCCCAACTCATCACTTCCATGTAATATAATCCTTGCTTTCGGACAAACGTTGTAATTGCATAGACTTCTCGCTCATCACAGCATGATGTACTTGTAAAGACCATACATACAGAGCCATGTACTCACCCTGAGGATGGTTTTAAGTTTTAACACCACAATAGAAAAGCCATACACACATAGGGTAGTGATGAGAGAAAATGTAGAAGGTTCAGAAATCTGGTTAAGGAAAGCATCCAGTTGGTTAGAGGACTCTTCAAAATCTGAGTTTGAAAGCTTACTCCTGCCCGTCCCTAAATAATTTTTATTCTGTATCAGTCAATAATTATAGCATAGTAACCAATGTAGGTATGTAAAATAGAAAGGAAGATGATCTTCAGGACAAAAATACTCTGGTAAGGTATAATGGCAAAAGTGTTTAATTTCCATATTACACTTTTGAGAAGTACTACATACTATTTCTTGGCCATTTTTAAACGGACCGTGGTGGGTGAGAGGATGGGTATGCGGCCACAGTGGGTGGAGGTGGGTGTGCGCCCATTCCCATGGGCACACACCGAACTCCACCCATCTCCACCCACAGAACATTGGCCATTGGAGCCCACGCCGAAACCCTACTTTGTAGGTGATGAATTGGATGAACTGTCACAAATCAGCGTGACCTTGGAGGAGGTTCTAGAGCAAACTGACAAGCTTAATACGAACAAATCACCAGGGCCAGATCGTATTCACCCCAGAGTTCTGAAGGAACTCAAGTGTGAAATTGAAAACCTACTAGTAGTAATTTGTAACCTAACGCTGGCATCTGGCACTGTACCTGAGGACTGGAGTGTGGCAAATGTAACCCCAATATTTAAAAAGGGATCCAGAGGTGATCCTGGAAACTACAGATCGGTAAGCTTGACGTCTGTGCCGGGCAAAATGGTGGAAACTATAATTAAGAACAGAATCAGTGGACATATTGATAAACGTGGCTTAATGGCAAAGAGTCAGCATGGATTTAGCAAAGGGAAGTCATGCCTCACTAATCTCTAGGAATTCTTTGAGGGCATAAACAAGCATGTGAACAGGGAGACCCAGCAGATATAGTGTACTTGGATTTCCAGAAAGCTTTTGATAAGGTCCCACATAAACGACTCTTGAGAAAATTAAAAAGCCATGGGGGATAGGAGGTAGTGTTTTGCTATGGACTGGTAAGTGGTTAAAGGATAGGAAGCAAAGAGTGGGACTAAATGGCCAGTTTTCACAATGGAGGGATGTAAAAAGTGGTGTGCCCCAAGGATCTGTACTGGGACCAGTTCTTTTCAATGTATTCATTAATGATCTGGAAAAGGGTGTTAAGAGTGAGGTGATCAAATTTGCAGATGACACCAAGTTATTCAGAGTAGTCAGAACACGAGCAGACTGTGAGGAGCTGCAGCAAGATCTTACAAGACTGGGTGCCTGGGCATCTAAATGGCAGATGAGATTTAATGTGGACAAGTGCAAAGTGATGCACATTGGGAAAAATAATCCAAATTATGAGTACACAATGCTGGGTACTAAGCTAGGAGTTACCACTCAGGAAAAGGATCTGGGAGTGATTGTGGATAATACACTGAAATCCTCAGCCCAGTGTGCCGCAGCGGTCAAAAAAGCAAATAGAATGTTAGGAATTATTCGCAAGGGAATAGAGAATAAAACTGAGGATGTCATAATGCCTCTATACAAATCAATGGTGCGACCGCACCTTGAATATTGTGTGCAGTTCTGGTCGCCCCATCTCAAAAAAGACATAGCGGAACTAGAAAAGGTACAGAGAAGGGCAACAAAAATGATCCAGGGTATGGAACAGCACCCGTATGAGGAGAGACTTGATAGGTTGGGGCTCTTCAGCTTGGAAAAGAGACAGCTGAGAGGAGATATGATAGAGGTCTATAAAATCATGAGTGGTGTGGAACTTGTAAACAGGGAATGGTTATTTACCCTCTGAACTAGTACTAAAACTAGGGGATACTCCATTAAACTCACAGGTGGCAGAGTAAAAACAAACAAAAGAAAGTATTTTTTCACTCAACGTACAATTAGGTTGTGTAATTTACTGCCAGAGGAGGTGGTCGAGGACAGCAGTATAGCTGAGTTTAAAAGCGGTTTGCACAAGTTTCTGGAAGATAGTTCCATTAGCCAGATAGGATTGGGGAACAAAACCTTTTACTGTTGGGAGCCTGGAGATGACCCACAGGGAATGGATAGCATGGTGACCTGTTGGGTGCTTCTCCCAGGCCCCCGTGATTGGCCACTGCCCGAGACAGGATGCTGGGCTCGATGGACCATTGGTCTGACCCAGTATGGCACTTCTTATGTGGGTGATGGGTGGGGGTAGGTGTAGCGCGGGAGCCTGCACGTACCCCCCTCCCCCATCTCCCATGGCTTAAGGCTTTCACATGGGCGCTTCCACTGTGACCCATCTCCACGCAGCAGAACTGCATGGAGATGGGTAAAGGCGTCTCATGTGAAAAGGGCCCACTTAGCATTTTCAAATTGTCAAAATTGACAGAACATTCTCTCTTTTTTGGCATTTTGATATATCCTCATGTGCCCAAATCTCCGAATACCAGAGGTATACAAAATGGGGAAATATTGACAGCAGAAAAGAAAATTTAGCTTATTTTGAATTTGAAAAGTGAGAAGTTTAGAGTGTCTGATCCTTGAAAGGAATCTTCAGTCTTAAGACCTAGCCCACAAACCCCAAGTACTTATTTGCACTACCCTGCCATTATAATACTATGGTGTGATGTTTATTCCAGTGTTTATCTGCTGTCAGTTTATAATAATGTTTTCCTTTGGGGCAGAAGCAGGAGTGCTTTTGGGTGTTCTTAAATCACTGACGTCTTGATTTGTGGTAGACCACCACACGAAAGTGATTGAGCAAAATCCGCGTGAGTTTCTTGTGTATATGACCAGAGAATCGTCTCCCCCCCCACTCATTCGAATAAGTGAGACAATAAGTAAAGGGATGCAAAATGTATAGATTTCAGTTGCTATGATTTTTGGCTGCCTTTTCCGAAGGAAAAGAGAAACTCTGCTTTACATTTTCCTTTTAAAAAGAAAAAAAGAAAAAAAATCATGTTGGCTGCTTCGCTTAAAGGAAAAGGTTTAACTTTACAATTCTGTATTGTATTGTAGTTAATATGAAAGACACTTAATTAATTATACCATCCATGTAATAATTGTCGTGCTGTCTAATTTGCTCCCTCTACCAACTTTTCTCTTCTTGTATCCCTTAGTTAAGGATATAGACTGGGAATTGGCAGACCTGGCTTCTGTTCCCAGCTAAGGAACCAGTTTGTTGGAAGACCTTTGGTCAGACACTTCACCTTGATGTACCTGGGATTTTCAGTCAGTAATATGCAGATAAACTACTTACTTGTGTGTATTGTTTTGCAAACGATATGGATGAAAAGTGCTGTAAACGAGCTCTGTATTTCATAACGTTTTAAGATTTGATTTTGAAGTCGTTTTGGAAATAGAGCAGTACTTAAATACATTTCCTCAAATTCAAGCTTTGCCTGTCACTGTGGGTTATTAAATTTAAATATGTCTGCCTGTTTGCCCTAATATAACATGCAAATCCACGGGCACAAATCTAAAGGCCCACCTTCCAAACACTTCGGCAAAGTGGTGGCTCTGCTCCTGCAAGCCAGTCCCATATTTCAGAATAATTGGGCTTGGCACCACTTCCCATCACTGTGATAACATCTTGCCATAACCTGGCTATCCATACATTAACTGAGCAGCAGAATACAGAGTAAGATGAGGACAAAATCAGTTTCATGAACTTAAACTCAGAACAAAATTATAATGTTACTTAGGCCTGTGTCAGTGCAGAAATTGGCTCTGCCTGTGATTATATTATATATTCTTGTCCATCTACATTACTTGTTCTTTCCTTCTTGCCTATTCTGTCATCTACTTTATTTAATCTTGACATTTCTGGGATATTTCATTTGTAAAACCAAGCTAATATATAAAGCTCATCTCGTTTCAACTTTAAGTTCTCTACTCCTTTCATACTAGCTATTCTCACTTCTCTTTCCCCTTCCCTCTCTTGTTCCCCTGTTCTGTTGTTCATTCTTTAATGCCTTTGTTTTTTCCTGTGAATCTCTCTTCTCATCCTATTCTGCTGCTTTCTCTATTGGCATCTCTACTAGGAATTTCAAGCCAACTGTCAATATCACCTTGTTTTTTGTATTCACATTCAATTCAAAACAGAGACATTCTTTAATATTTGGCATTGGGGGATTAAAAGGCAGGCCAGTAAAATAGATCAAAGGAGGACAGCTTTATGGGACATTGGAATCCTTCTGTTGAAATCAATTGTCTAATGCACAGGTTTGGTTTTTTTTCTCCCTATTTTTTCTTTTCTTTTTCTTTTTCCTTTTGGGAAACTGCAAAAACACTTAATGGATTAGACTTGAACAGGAGTGGGAATGAAGAAAAAGAATCCCAAATATATATATATGTGTGTATATATATTTCATTTTTGATGGAGCTTTTTCAGTGCTCTACTAAATATATGTTATGTTTTGTTTGATATGGAGCCCAAAAAAACTTGCTGTTTAAAAGGCAAAATTTTCCTATTAAAAAATTATTAAAATTGTGAGTGCGTTTAGCAGCAGATAGGTCCGGCTCTAGCCAGTACTTGCGTCCCTGCCAAGATTTGAATGTTATAAATAGGAGCATTTATGAAAGAAAAAGAATGGGGATACGCCTTTCAACACCACAGAAATATGCTGGACTTCCCTTTTGAATGAAAAATTGGTGAATAATTTGAGGGCCGGGGGGAAGGAATGTCTGCTTTAAATCTGGGTCACTAAGCATGAGTGGGTCTAAAGCTTGATCCACACCCATTAATCTCAACAGGAGTTTTTGCATTGACTTCGAATTCAGTGTGCACTGGATCAGTTTTGTAGTGTTGGAAATTGTTGCGTAAGTTTTCCCACAGAGACCTGTAAATACACTTCCATACTGATGTCGAGCCCTCAGCTATCCTAGCTCTTTTGAGCAGCAAGGTACCAGGCAATGACAAAAATAAGGCCACAGGATTAATTTTCATGTGTGACTTGAGCAAGGGCAGAGCTTGATATTAGCTGGAGCCCAGGTTGTTCAGCACCTTAGAAAGTCAGGCCACTCTTGTCTGAACACTTTAATGTTAGGATCCCCCATTTAAAATATTTTGACTCTATTAACTAAACAGGTTTCTTGGAGAAGTAACTTCTACTTGTGTGTTTACTGACATTAGGGCTGTCAAGTATTCTAGACAACAGGTCAAAGTTAAACACGTTTTCACATACTCCTGGGGGTGGGGGAAATTTAATTTTCTTGTTATGATTCACATCAGCTGGGATTTTCAGAAAGACGTGCACTAATGGCTATATGTCGGACTTCCTTCTAGAAATTAATTTAAGAAAGTTAATTTAAGCTGGGCCCTAATAATTTTAGGTCCTATTGAAAATTGCTGCCTTCCACGGTTTATAATAATAATAAATAATAATAATAATTCATTTTACTTTTATAATGATCCCACCAAATAGTGCTCAGGGTGCTTCATAACATGAAGATACGATACTACAATATAAAATCCATTAAAAAATAATTAAAAGGAGAAAGTAAAGAGGGAGGAGAAAACACATTAAGGGGAACCAACAGTTTATGATCCTGAAAGCACCGGGAGAACAAAAGTCTTCAGGTGCTGTTTTAAAGGTGAAGAAGGAAGAACTGAGAGGGACATCTGGAGGGAGTAAGTTGCAGAGGGCCCACCAATCGCTCACAAAATTAAAGTGTGATGGCAGGATCTCCAAACAGCAGGTGGTTTCAGAGTGCAGATAGCCATCAGTTCGAGGCTCCAAGAACAGGTCTCAAATATACTCAGGTTCATGGCCCTAAAAACCAGCAGTGCAATCTTAAATTCCATCCATCACTCCACAGTCAATACAGAGAATGCAGGGCGGCCGTAGTATGATCACGGCTGCCCAAACCACTAAGCAGCTGTGCTGCCGCATTCTGAAAAGAGCTACAAGCGATGGATAAGTACGGTTGGAAGCCTTTAGCTATGATTCTACCCAAGGGTTCAATTCTGCATGGAACTTGGCTATACTTTGAGGTTATGAGCACTATGAATTCCCCATTAGCTTCAGCAGGAGCTAAAGTTGTTTAATGTTTGGAGTGATAAGGTGCTATGTAAAATCAGTCAAATTTTCAGGCTACCTGGGTAAGTTGTGGGTTCGCCATTATTGGAGGTTTTTAAGAGGCTGGATGAGCTTGTACCAGGGAAGGTTTAGGTATGGCAAATCTTGCATCATACAGGGGGCTGGACTTAATGACTTCCTTCCAGTTCCATGATTCAGTCAATAACTATAGGTGTAAGGGAGTCACATGAGACCGGGTCCCATATTGGCTCCTCTTTACCACATGTAAAGGAGTATGCCTGCCTGTGTGAAAGGCAGCCACCAGATGTTTGTCCGAGTTTGGGCTGGGGCAGCTCCACATAGCGCCATCCCCAGAAAGGCAGGGCATGCCGTGTGGGGTATTCCAGCCCAAACTGGGGCAACATGCTGCTCCAGGGCTGCCTTCCATCTGATGGGTTGGTAGGCTGTGATCTCCACCATAGAGTTGCGGTTGTAGACTAGAGTGTTCGCAGGAGCAACTGCCACTGTGGTGTTGGGGATGACACACAGGCGGACCGTGGGCAGGGGAATCACTGACCATCTGCTGGGTTCTCACGGAGCCCGCGTGAGGCAGTTGCAGGAGGAGGGGGAGCGCCATGGAGCAGCTCTGGGCTCCGGTGGGCTGCCAGCCCATGTGTTAACACCCAATTATGACAACCAATTTCACTGTTAGGGGGTAGACACACCCACCAACCCTTATATGCCTATTATTGTTAACAGAAATTAAGTGTGGAGTTGTGAGCTCAAATTTAAAATGATGGAGTCACCCAGATGTGTTATGGAATGAATGAATGTATAGATCCCAAACTGTGTTTGAAAACTATGGCGTAATGTACTTAATTACCATAGAGTGAATGCTGTACAACTGTAAACTTGTCTAGTCCTTTCAAAGCAGAGGTGGGGAACCTTTTTCCTTCCTGGGGCCACTTTGAAAATTAGCACAGGTTCCAAGGGCCACGTAGAAGCTGGGGGCAGGGGTGCGTAAGGGGTTCTTGAGCGCACGCCCAAGAAAAGGAGGGTCCTGTTCATAGATCTGTACCATGAGTCTGTACCATGAGCTCTATCCTTGTGTACATGCCCTCATCTCTGCTCCGTTTACTCTCAGCTCAGTTTTTCAGTGCTTGGGGGGTAGGAGCTGGGTTCAGGGGCCAGATCCAGGAACTGGAAAGAGACCACACAAAAACTTGCCATGGGCCACACTTGACCCCCAGGCCTGAGGTTCCCCATCTTTATTTCAAAGCTATTTCCTTCTCTTTTTATGTTTGCTTATGTTTCACGTGTTATGAATCCTATTTAACATTAATTTGTGCCTTTTGGAAACTTCATTTCCTGCCACATAAAATTTCAGAGAAAATAAGGCCAAATAGTGTGTTAAGGTTCTAAATTAAAATAATGTATTCAGTTATTAGGATTCTCTCACGCATCGTGGAAATGACCTGTTTAATGTTGAAAAGTCTACGCGCTCTGTACAACCTACTTTACTATTAACATTGTCCAAACAGCCATAAAACAGAAGCCAATTGACCATAAAAGTAATGTACGTTTCCCAGAAGTTTAAAATCATTGGGCGAGTAGTCACTTGGCAGGAAGGCTGACAATTTTTCTTTAGTTTTCATTAGAGAGATTTAATCTGTTAGCTTTTGACATTTCTTTAATATCGAGGTGCGAAACATGAAGCCTGTAGGTCAAATGTATTCCATGAAGTTATTTTTCTCATCTTTCTCTTCTGCAAAATTCTGCGGCCAATACACTTATTTTCTCACCTTGCTGACTACATTTATCCATTTCTTCAATCTCTGTGCTGGTTTTCCTACTTTATGACTGCCAAATTTCTCCTTTAGACACCTCATAGCTTCTGTCCTGTCTAATTTTCTGTGTTTTCTTCTTCAACAGCCCCTTCTTCTAATACTGTACTTTCATCTACATCACCTCTAAGCTTCATATGGTCTTTTATAATATTCTTTATTCTAGGAAACAGTTCATTTGCACCAGTCATCCTAACTTTTCCCCTTCAAAGTGTACTGAACCATAACCCTTTTCCTGCGAAATAGTTGAAGGAGGCTTTGGTATGAAGACCGCACACAATTCTATTTTTTCTTTTTTCTTTCTGGACTGTGGTAATACTGCTACATTGTTTTGAGAGATGGGCATGGGGAAAGTAGGGACATGATTTGTTTTGTTCCATACTATTATGTTGGAAGGGAGCACAACTGTTCCATGATGATATGATGCTGTTGGCTGTGGTACTTGTGGGAGCTTCAGCTGCCTGGTGACCCAGGCTGGGGAGGAGGAGGAGACGATGGAGGCAGAAGTGTTGTATTTCTGGATTGTATGTGTATGGAGCAGTCCCCACTTGCTGCACCTTCCCAACAGTGTATTATTACTTTTTTAAAAAAATCCTTTATAAAATGCTTTCAGTGCTCAAAGCACTTTGCAATCTAGTTCATCCTCAAAATACCCTTATGAGGCAGGCCATTATTATTCCTATTTTACAGCTTGGAAAACACAGGATGACCGAGAGCAACTTGCCTAAGGCCACCCAGTGAGTTGATGCTAAGACAGAATTTTGAAGTCTGGTTTCCCAGATTAAAATCTCGCACCTTATCTGTTAGGTTACACTGGCTCTCTGTGTAGTACACCCTCACTGTTGATGCATGATCCCACCGTCTTCGTGCCCAGAAACATTCTTCCTTAGGTTGATAATGTTGCTGGCAGTGATGACTGGCACGCCTTCCATTTCCTAGAGCTGTGAGCCACCAGAATATGTCTTCCTGTGTGTGAGTGATCCCATATGTCAGCTGTTTAGCTGAACCACTCACATGGCAGTTCTCTAAGACAACTTCATCCCCTTTCTTCCTCTGTACCTGCAGTGGGGCTTTGCGTATTTTCCCCATTGCTGATGGTGACTCCTGGTAGGCCGAGACCACATGATACGTTGGTTGGCAGTCAACAAGGAAGCTGCACAGCTTTAAATATGCACCTGGTGAAGCTGTGACCACCTTACTCTATTAGTATTGGAAGGCAGCACACCTTGCCAGACAAGTGAAACAATTTGCTGAGCAGAAAATCTATATAACTTATTAAGAGTAGGTGAAAAGGGTGCAGGTACATAGCCATTTGAACTGAATTTTTGTGGTGTGAAAATATTGCAAAAACCCTCTAATTGCCTCTCCAGCAATTGTAGCACTCATTGCAATAAGATGCCTAGGGTTTGCATGAATAAGCTTATAAAGTGTGGAATGGAGTTGATGCAGAATTGTTTCCAGACTCTGACCACAAGTACTCCCTTCTATATTAACACCCTTATTTTCTCCCACCCTCTGACTTGAGAACAGGAAAACCTCCCCTACGAGGAAATTGGACTAAAGTTGTAGGCCAGAATCTTAGTTAGTATCCATTGATATAGCTCTGTGGAAATTGTGTTGATCTAGGTCAGTTTGAGTTCTGGATTTCAAAATACTCAACCCTGCTTCTCAGCTAAAAAAGTGGATTCTCTGCTAGAAAAGCGGATTCTCTTTAAAAGCGGATCAATGTTTGAGACATAAACAAAATGAGAATTGAGTATAGAAGTCTGTGACTTCATTCAAACAGAAAGGGAGGAAGTGGGTGGTTTTCCTTTCTTGCTATGAAAAACACATGCACATATATTCATACAAACTTATTTGGCTGCTGGGTGCCAATAGGAATCCTCTGCTTCCTTGTAGGGAGAAAGGAATATGTGCCTGGAGGATCTCCCCTGGTAATGATCAGAAAAACCCAATATGTTTGGCTAGATAGGGGATTACAGTCTCTAGGATACTAGTAATACAACATTTAGTAGCACTAACCTGGTTACATTCACTCACTCGCTCACTCGCACACATTAAGAGCAGCCTTCAGACTCCTGGCAAATTGTCAATGGGGCTGATCTCATGCCCCACAGACCACTGCGTGGAGCACACGTGGCGTGCGTGCGTGCGCATACACAAACCATGTACCAGCCTGGCATGGGGCCTATGGTGCGCAAATAGGCTGTGCGGTGGTGCACACATCCGTGCATGCATGTAGCATTGTGTGCAGGGCATGGGATCGACCCCTCTGTTTTCATCCTACTGAATAGGAAGCAAGGCTGCATCTACTTAACTGAGTTTCACCCCTTGCTTTAAAATGTGTCACGAGTCAGAAATCCCCCTGAACTCACAGTTAAACTTGTACATGTAATTCTTCCTCTCATTTTGACTGAAATGATTATTGTACTAAATCATTTTAAACTACAGCCTCTGTAAAAAGAGAGAGTATAGTGGGAAAGAGGAATTGTGTCCCTGAGGAGAGACTTGGGGAGTCTTTCTGAACATTTCCCATTGCAGGACCTTTGGTAGGGAGTGGAGTTAATTTAAAACTGTATTCTTTTTCAGAATTACACTATTGTGTGTGTTCCCAGTCTAAGGCTGAAAATGAGCTTTTTGTTCCTGGACCACTTCTCTCTGCGGGTCACTGTGAACATCGGTCTTTGACAACAGTCTGAGCTGCTTTGTGGCAGCTGATTATTAAACCCCCCAGTTTGTGTGCTCCTTAATAATCCAGATGTTAAAAGATGTACACTAGAAGGGAAATAGTCAAAAACTAGCTGTGCTTTCAGATAACACCACATCTGTGTCTATATTAGATAAACCAGTATTTCTGGCCATTAGAAGTATATGTGTAGACAGCTGTAAGAAGGAGGGTATTGTTTTAAATTATAGAATGAACTCAAGCTGTTCCACAAGTGTGAAATGAACTTCAGCCCAATTTGCAGAAATGGGTAATGTGTAGTCACTTGGAGAGTCACCGTTTAGTTCTGTAAATTTTCCAAGAGAATATAAAACACCCCATAGATACTGGGTGAAATCCCTGCTCCTTTGTCATCAGTGGAAGCAAGTTTTCACCCATTTGTCTTTAATTTAATTTTTCAGAATGTGAGGGCATGACAGCTGGAAATAAATTTATATTTGTGAAGAAGTTGCAGAGTACGTGCAAATGTAGACCCTCTTTATAACTTTATAAAAAGAGATGGAGAGTGTTTTCAGAATTTCAGACATGATGGTGGCACAGATTAATTTACTTCATTGCGGATTAATCTGGGTTCCACTGTCATGTTTGAAAGCAGCCGCCAGATGTTACCATGGTCTGACTTCCGAACGTGCTAGAGCTTAGCCCAGGCTATAACTTGGGGAAATCCCAGAGTCACAGACTGGGCTAAACTCCACCATGGCCGGGAGTCAGCTGCTGGACCCAGAGTAAAGTGGGCTATCCTGTTTGATAGCCTGCTTTATACTTACCATGGTCCAGAGTGGCAGTGTGGGCTGGACACCATGGTGGCCATCATTGGCTGCCATAGCCACCTGTCAGCTGGGGGGCGGGGCTCTGTTCGCTGCATGGGGGACGGGACATGCAGATGCCCATCCATGCATCTCCCTGCCCTCTCTCTGACACGGCTACTGTAACGTTTGTTTGGCGTCCGAGCCAAGTCCTGACCGGAATGACGGCACTCAGAGTAGTCCATGGCTGTGGTAGCAGCCATCACGTATGAAAGCACCTGGAGACAAAGTAGTTCACATGATAGCTTTATTGGTCCTACTACATTATTGGTCCTCTCCCTGGCCCAGGGAGACTGTGAATGTTTGTCGACACCCCCCCCAAATGATACACGGAGACAGTGGTTGGGTTGAAAACTGACCACACTTTAATTATTCAATCGATAAGGCCGGTAGGTAAATTGCACAGCAATTTGGGTCCAGTATGATAGCTCTAACTTATCTTATTACTCGTGCCTGATCAGGATGTGCCTTCCTTAATCAGGCTACCAACATAACCTGCCCCCCTTCGACAACACTCAGGTTCTGGCTGAATAAGGGGGCGAACAAGCCCTAACTTTGGACGTGAGTAAGGAGGTAAATGCCTGCAGAGTCCGAGGACAGCACATGTCCATACCACTCTTAAGACCCCCCTCCCAGGGTCATGACCCCAGTGCCTGCTGTGCCCGGCGTGACACTGGGTACCACTTCCCCATCTCTTAAGGAGATGACTCTTAATCCTATACCTTACCTATTTATCCTATCCTAGCATACTGGACCTGCAAGTGTGACAATTAACTATCCCATATCTGTTCCAGATTAAGACTTATCCATCAAATTCAAGATTGAAAACAATTGCCCTATTTAAGACAAATATGCAAATTTCCAATTGTAAATGCCAATTATGATTATACACATTACATCGTATCAACACCCAATCAATGCCAAATAAACCTATTTAACCTACTCTGCACTGCCGAGGAGGCGAAACCAGCGATCCTTTTTTAATCAGGCTAATTGCCAAAATTCCTCCTCGGCTCCCTAAAGGCAACTGGTAACAAATCCACAGTGCAGGAGGGTGGGATGGGTGGCGCTACTGCTTTCCTTGTATCCCTCACACGAATGCCGCCTCATGCGGCTCTGAGCAACCCTGACCCCTCCTAAAAGGGGGCGGGGCTGCTCCAATTTGCCTGTGCTGTGCTTCAGCGTCAGCGCTCCTCGGGGCCGGTTGCCCAGCAACCAAACATTCTCTGGCGGGGAGTATTCTAGAAATGCCTCCCGCTGCAGCGCTCTTCCCCCTGTCTCCTCCTCCGCTGATGGGTGTGTGTGTGTGTGTGTGTGCGCGACAAATGTCCGTCGCCTCCATCCGGTGGGTGAAGGGGGCTTGGGCCACATAGGGCCTGTAAGAAATCAGAACCACAGACTGAGCAAGTATAGGACAGGTTTATGTAAGAAAGCAATGACTTGGGGGGAAGCAGATGGATGGGAGGGGGAACCCATAGAATTTAGACATTGAACTCACAACCCCATTGAAGCAGGGACCTGTCTCTCTACTGACTGTACAGCACCAGGTACACTGTTGACCTTCAATAAATATTAAATATTAGTATACTATATTCCATTCCTTTTGATATGCAATTATCTTCTCCATGGAAAGTTGTTTCCTACCACCTCCACCCTTCCACAGTTGTCAATCTGCACTTGTTATGTATTGGGTTTTGGTTTTGAACACCATTATGAATGTATTTTTGACTAAATTGATTTAAAATGTTTAAAATCTCTGAGTTTCCCCCCTAATAACTCCCTTCTAAGTCACTGCCTTCTTATATATATATACCTAGCCTGCTTTGAGCCTATAGTTTGGACTTTTTCCATGCATATGTATACCAAAAGCTTAAATTTTCTCACCAGCAGAAATTGGCCCAATAAAAGAACTCATTACTTTGTCTCCCTCTCTTACATTTGGGACACACATGGCAACCATATTTTCCAAGGAGAAAATACTATAATAATAGTCATGGGCTACATAAGTTTCTCTTGTGACTAAGCAGTTTTAGTGGAATTACAGGTGGTGTGTGCAGTGCTAACTTACAGAAGTCCAGGGAACTTTCTACGTAGGCTTCAGTGCGGATAGGATTGCACCCCATCTGTATAAGAAGAATTCTGTAGTCTGAGTTTACAGAAGCCCCCGTTGCCACGCGGCCCTCCCCGGAACGGATAGCGGCTTGCCGGCGGCTGTTTTTGTCCCTCCCCCCCATTTTGAAAGGAGGACGTAGGGCGGGGGCGCACGGCTGAAAGGAATGTGGCCAGGGGTGAGGTCTTGCGAGAGGCGAAACTTCGCGGCCACCATCTTGGCCCAGGTGCGGATCCCGCCATTCCACGCCTGGACAGCCACGAGGCAGCACCCTCCCTGTATGCACTGTGGGTCGAACTGGTCATTGAACTTGGGTTCAAGGCCAGGAAGGAATTTGGCTACCAGGATGATTGGCATTGGGCCTGGCTGGTGTTTCGCCTTCCTCACAGCGGTAAGTTCATTTTGGCTACAGGTGGGAAGGGGAGATTGTAAAGTTAATCTTGTCGTACCGCAGGGGTCCTGCAAGTTAATTACGTTAGAAGTTAGGGATAGTCTGCTGCCAGGTCATCTCCTTAAGAGGTGGGGTCTGAGTGAAGACTAGAGCTTGTCCGACCGGCGTCACTTGGGACCCAGGACAGGGGGGGCTCGGGGGCCCTAGATCAGCGGCGGTCCAGGGCTCAGGGGACCTGCCCTCACTTCCTTCTTTGGGTCACAGTTGGCAAGGCCTCCTGAGCCGGCTGGGGGCGGCCGGGCAGGTGTGACGTTGCAGCAGCTATAGTTAGAAAGTTTGCGGTACAGAGGAACATCAGGCCGCTCAAGTTTACTATAGTTCAGTGATTTAAAAAGGTAAGGTTAACAGGACCCAGAGGGGCAGAGCCCCCTCCCCCACCGGACTAGGTTTAATAAAGATTGGTGGTTGGAGACACTTTCCAGGATGTCCACTAGAAAGCTGCTATGTTGGAGTAAGCGCTTGCATCCATAGGAACAGGAAGTCTGGGTGACCACGTTTTACTACATGTAAATAGCAGAGACTCAGGGCGTTTATAGACGAGACCAAAAAGGCGGCTGATCCTTTGATCAGCCACCTTTCTTGGCGCTCGTCTGCTCGCTGCGGCTGCTTTTTAATCCGTGTCGGAGGGGGTAGGCGATCCTTCCCCCTCCGACGCGGATTCCCGAAGTGCCGGNTGGCCTGCTTTTTAATCCGTGTCGGAGGGGGTAGGCGATCCTTCCCCCTCCGACGCGGATTCCCGAAGTGCCGGATTTACGCCACACTTCCGGGTTCCGTGGGCGAATGCGCATGCACAGAAGGGCATGCATGCGCACTCACACTCTGTGTCGTGTCTGAACAGCAGACATGGCATGCAGAGAAGGGGGGTGGGGGGGAGCCAACATTTAGCAATCCCGCTTGTTAGCGGGATCGTCTATAAACGCCCTCATTCTGGACAGGATTGAAAATTGACTGACACTATGCAGTGGTAGAACCTTGCACTAGCACTGCTCTGAAGAACGATTTTTTAAAATAACAAAGATAGTAATAAAATAAGATTTTTACCGTAATTATATATTTTAAGTTTTGTAGTAGTATGAAACATAAATGTTAACTATTGATGGGCAGAAAAGTCCATCACCATTCAAGTAAATGGGAGTTTAACTACTGATTTCAGTGGCAGAGGATACAGTTTTACCTTACAGCTACAGTTTTACCTTAAAACTAGTGGGGCTAGTGCAGACCTGATGTTGAAATCTATTGTTTATAGTTCAGGGCTTGGCCTGGAATTTTACAAGTGACTCATGCCCAGGAAAAGGATGAACAATCCTGCTCTATCTAGGGAGGTCTGTCAGTCTGATACAAGACCCTACTGAATATTTCTTGGGCAAACTGAAAATGGTGCTTGTATGCAGATCTGTTCAGAGTAGAGCTTGCACCATGAAGAATGCGGAGATGAAGCAGAGATTGAAGGGATACAGCAGATGTTACTTCTGTCCCAAATGTAATTTTTTAGCACACCTGCGGGTCTGGGAATAATTCTATTCTTGTTTATTTCTTTGAATGTACTTCAACGGCTCACTGGAGGCATGAACAAACTCCAGATTTATTTCCTGCTGACTTCAACCCTGTATTGTTTCTTATTGCACTCTTCTCCTCGTCTCCTTGTTTATGAAGCAGTTCACGTAGGGGAATTGGTGCACGCTGCTTTTGGAATTCCCTCCATATTGAAACCTGGGGAATTAGCACATTTGTCATTAAGCAATGGAAATGTGCTCATGGTGTTTTGCTGCAAGGTGCTTAAGGGGAAAACCGAGGGGATCAGTGCAGAGGGACTAGAATATGACATCTGGAAAACCTGGTAATAAAAACAAATGGATAATGAGGAACTCATCACCTTTCTCTGTCTTTGGGACTGACTCTTAAAATATTTGCTGGGACAGCTGTTTCCTAAGAACTTTTCTGTCAGATGCATTCCCACCCTTTATTGTCTTTCGTGTGACATATTCTACAATTGGTGGTGTTGAGAATGTGGTATTGCTCATCATCAATAAGGGTGGGATAATTTTCTCGCATAAAATTTGCAAATGGACTTGAAATCAGCCTTCAGTTAAGTTAGCATTATTTGGGCATGACTTTAAGAAGGTAGTTTTCAGACTCGCCAAGCTTGAGGTTTTGTTGTTCTGAAAGGCATGCCCAGAAGCCTTTTGCCCCAAAGCTCTAACAGCATCAATGAGAGCTGCAGCAAAGGGAAAAAAATGTCCCCAAGAACGTTAAAGCTCTTTCAACTGTCAAATCTGCTCTTCTGTATTGATTGAGTAATGGAATCGCAACCTATTCTTGCGAAATGTAATCTTTCATTTAAAGCAGATGTCTAGCCCTTAAGGTTGTAGCTGTAAACTATCATTTAAAAGGCCCCAAATTATGTCCCTGCTTATACCTGGTTGCATCATTTTGACTTGCGTCCACTATATCATGACTCCTATGACATACCTGCCTAAGAAAAGTTTAGTTGAAATAGGTGCTACCTGAAAAAAGATATTAATTAAAAATTAATGATTCTGATCTTGTGCCAAAATTACATTATTCTTACAGGTTTTTTAAAAAGGGAAATAATTACTCCTTAATACAGGGGCCCTGATGCAGATGATGGCGTAGGGCCCCCTAGACTCCCCTCCTAGCAGTAGGGGGATGTAGGTGCACTAGGTTCAGCTGCACCACCTCTCCCTGCTGTAGCTACTCACGTGTCTTACTCTCACGTGCCTCACTCGAAACAAGTTATTTTATTTGGTCAGGCATTTGGCAGGACAGGGGAAGGGGGCGCTGGGTAGGGGATTTTCAACTTGGTGTTATGTTTGTTTTATCTCTTGTAAACTGCCCTGAGCCCAAGGGAAAAAGCAGGATATCATTTTAAATACGTCTCAGGCTGACACCTTAAACTTGTTGTAGCTTGTGAAAGGAAATGCTGCTACAGGGCCAGTTCAAATTATTAAAAACTTGCAAGAACGTCCTTCTGTCCCAGTAGTTTCTTTTAAAAATGAAATGTGAGAACAAGCCAGCTACTTGTTTTGATTGCTTTTCATTTTGCTCAAATTACAAGAAAGTAGATCTCGATTAAACACTAGGAAGAACTTCCTAACGGTAAGAGCTGCTTGACAATGGAAAATATTGCCTAGAGAGTGGTGGGCTGTCCTTCGCTGGAGGTTTTAAAACAGAGACTGGACGGCCATCTGTTGGGAATGCTGTAGCTGCGGATTTCCTGCATTCAGCAGGGGGTTGGACTAGATGACCTCTGAGGTCACTTCCAACACTGTGATTCTACCTATCAAAAGTCTTACCCGTGAAAGAGATAAAAGCAACCTTGTTGAATGTTGTATTTGCAAATGGTGTTGAACAGATCTAAAGAACTGGTTTTGTATTTATTTAAAAAAGTCAACCTAGGATTTTAAGAAATAAGATAGATTTCCATTGCTGCTTTTTCTTATAACAGGGAATTTAAAATAGAAAGAGCAGGCATTATTTATTCCTGTTTTGCAGATGGGGATCTTTTTTGAGAAATGATAACTTTCCCAAGGTCACCCTTGGGAAATTCATGACTAAGGTAGGACGGGGGTGGAAGAACCTGCACTGTTCACTGCCAGACCCCAGTGAGAGAACCTGCAACAGAAGTGACTTCCCACACGTGTGGTAGCTGGGGGAGGGTTTATCTTGAAATTACCACCTTGTTTCATTGGGAACATACATTTGTACATGTGTGTATACATATATACTGCATGGCATGCTACTTTGTATTTGTGTGTGAGATAGTTGTGTGTGCAAAACAGGACAAGACGGGGCTTCTACTGCCTGTGGCTCACCTACTGCTAAAAATGTTGCATCAAAACTGTGGTGGATTTGAGCAATTTTATCTGCAA
>QEPC01001236.1:1596993-1615034 GCA_003113815.1 Sphenodon punctatus
GTGTGTGTGTGTGTGTGTGTGTGAGAAATGAATCTGGAACTTACCTGTGGACTTGTAAACCCAGAAGATTGAAACATCTGGAACTTTAATGTGTTTAAAAATGCCCAATGTTTTCCTAATGGTGAATTGAAATACTTTAAAAATAAATTACAAGTGGAGTTAAGCCAAATTTCCAAAGTTTGAAGTCGTTTATCTGTCATCTACTTTATATATATTATATACATAGAATGTAGAACTTGGTTATTAATTTGCTTTGAATAGACTTTTTGCCTCTTACAGTACTGCACTGATTATTTTACTGCATAATACTTTGACTGGGCCTTATTCAGGGAAAAGTTTCCCTTGTATTTATATTTACCATCAACATGAAGAGGAGTTTTGCTTGGGTAAAACCTGCAGGGTTATAGCTCTGTTTATCTAAGGAATAGCAAATAAGTAGTCTTGTATCCATGTTTAGCGCTGTGCTATTCTCAGCTTTCTTGAACTTAATGAAATTGAAATTTAACCAAAAGTAAATAAATGTGGATTTCTTGGCAATTAATGCAAATCAATTTTGATGCAAATTTTTAATTTGTTGAAGAGAGCAGGATTTGGCAATCTATCTAATTAAATGAAAAATTGCTTATGAATAATTTGCTTATTAAATGCAAAATTGCATTTGACTGATTCCAATTTCTTGGTGCACCTTATGCAGGCCCACTTTGAGTTAAATATGTATTTTGTTTAAGTGTACATCTTACAGTGAAATAGCCTGTTGGTTGTCTTTCCCTTTTTACTGTTTGCAGATAAGCACAAACGTAAAACTGAGTGAACTGGTGTAGTGTTAAAATGTGTGGAATGCTGGTAAAACCATTGCTAAAAAACCAAAACCTCATGAAAAACTGCCATACTGGAGTTCGGTGGCTAATTTGATTGTGTGTGTGTGTGTGTGTGTGTGTGTGTGTGTGTGTGTGTGTGTGTGTGTGTGTGAATAATCCTGATACAGTTTACAATTTGCCTACACCCACCAGATTTCTTTTCTCAAAGGATCTCTTCCAGTTGAAATGTTTTTAAAATGTTTTGAGTAGCTCTGCTTGGCAGATTTTTGTGATAGCTCCATTTCTTGTAGGATGGATTTTTCTATCCAGGTAGTTTGGGTGTGGTGAATCCTTCATTGGTGCAGGGGGGCTGGGCTAGATGACCCCTGAGGATCCCTTCCAGCTCTACAACTCTGAGTATGATTGGTGACAAAATCCGAACATAAAATGAATAGATGAACCTTGTATGCTGAAAAAGAGATGTGTCCTATAGAAAAAAGAAATATTGGTAAATCAAGGATTTATTCTAATGCACATGAACAAGACAGAGTATGCTGCAACAGCCTGAATGTGAACATTTCCTAATTTAGAAACACACACACACACACACACACACACACGCCCTTTCTTCTTCTTCTTTTGATGTACTCCTCCCAGCCTGTGTGTATTTGTGTGGTGAATGAATACCACATAGAGTGCACCATCTTTCTTAAGGTCTCCAAAAATGTCTTAATCCCTGCTTTAAGGGATGGAACAATCAGCATATGTTCATCAGTTCATTTATTGAGGCTCTAGCTTTCGCCATGGCCTATCGAACACACATAACACCCCCCCCCAAAACAACACATTTGTAAAAAAACAAGAGAATGCATCGTTCCCATTACTATATATACACCCACACAAATAAAATCATAAATTAAGTTAAAAACTATAATGATACTTCATCTCGCGCCCTCATGGTCAACAACGCAAAAGACGCCACAGATCTCATAATACTCGTATCATGTGTGGCCAGCAGAAAGACAGTTCTCTGCAGGACAGGGAGAAAAATCCTCCCTTCCCACAGGGGATTTAGCCAAACCTGTCTTGTATTGTCGTGTAAAGGTCAACTAAACAAAAAATGATGGCGATCTTCTACTGCAGTTTTACAAGGGCAAATTCATTCATGGTAAGGGAGACCACTATATCGGCCTGTGAGAACAGCTGACTTAAAACTTCGAAAGTGCAGTTGCGTAAATATTCGGCGGAGTATGGGATTACTCAGCTTATCCAAATAAGTCTCGAATTCATGTAGTTGTTTAAACAAATGATAAAACGGGGCCACCTTCCAGGAAACCAAAGCAGCCAGATCCTCCTGTTTGGCAATATCTGTTGCTCTAAGATGTACAAGGCTCTTTTGCTGTATTGCATTCTTCCCCAAAAGATAAGAAAATAAGAAGCCCAACAAATTCAAATGAATTGTAATTTGTGTTAGCCAAGGATAATAGGGTGCGCTACCTCGCTCTAATTCCTCACTTAGACAAGTAGCAGACAAGTCAGTGCTACTACGATTAATTATTTTTATCCAGAATCCTAATGAGGCGCGGCTCCCGGCCCACGCAATAGAAAGCATACCCGTCTCTGCCCTAACAGCTGCTGAATCAGCATATGTGGAAGGTATGAGTCCCTAAGCAGGGATCTGTGTCTTTAATAATTGTTCAGTGCCAGGCACATTGCTGGTGATTAATATAAATAATTAGTAGTAACTAGGGCTGAAATGAAAAATCTCTCCATAGCGGGAATTGGGATTGATTTCTTGACTGTTCCTTGATACCGCTGTGATTTCATGATTCTAGCCATACCATGAGATACCATCCAGATTTGCTAACTTTCTTCTTACGGTTTACCACTTATGTTCATTTACTACTTACCACACTGCCGAGGCTACCATTCTACTTCTGGGTTTCTACATTTGTTTCCATATTTCTGAGCCAATCACAGTGTGAATAGCCCATAACCTCCCCCCAGAGCCTCTTAGCCTCCACTCCAGTGCCTCCAGTCAAAATTGTTGTTCCATGTTGTTCTGCATACCAGCCAATGAGTGGCAAGGAAAGGAAAATGGAGTGCAAGAAATGAGGTATTGCATCAGCTTTACCTCTCAGGATTTGAAATGGACAGCAAAGCAGTAAATGGAATCCCGGTAACCAGAAAGTTGGTAAATCAAGAAATGAAATGTCAGTTGAGACATTACTTAGTATTGAGACTTTCTTGATTCGACTGTGATGGTATCAGGAACTGGGATTTCGAGATGTCCCTTTTTGGCAAAATCTCATTTCAGCCGTAGTAAATGGTCTCAGGATTGCAGTCATGGTGAGTTGATGTGTCTCTCCTGATATCTAGCTTGTGGGTCTACTACTTACTCATGGGGCCACCAGTGATATTGTGCAAAAGGCACAAAGGTGGGAATCAACAGTCCTGACTTTAGTGGCTTGAGTCAAACCTGTCTGTTTAGTTCATAATGTAGTAGTGGCTGAATATACAAATCAAAATTTCAAATTTGAAATTTTAATTTGCCAATTTTGATTCAGAATGAAACTTTTGAATTGACTCTGAACTGTACAAACTCCTGTTTCTAATTATTCAAGTCTCTTGTTTCTGTACCATAGTAGCACTAAAATGGCAATGCATGTGAATCAGGCATATGGCATGACTGCATGTGCACAGGGCATGAGTTACTAGTTGTTTAGTGCTCGCACTAGCACTTACTGCTGGAAAGAGTCCCACTGAAATAAATGGGACTTTCTATATTGAGAATGGAATGTACAAAAGATGAGAACCTATCTCTCTTTGGCTGAGCAACCTAACTAGTAGCTTAACTTAGGAGAGTTCTGAAGGCACAAAAAGGGAGTTAAACACCCATACTACTGACATGCTAATTTATGTATTATTAACCTGGATAGGAAGCTCAGTTAGAGCACTTTCATTTCAATTATAGTTGCATGGCTGTGAACTCTCATTTGATGTACAAATTTGTTAAGTGTCCATTGCCATTATTATTATTATTATTATTATTATTTTATTTATTATACCAACAATGTAGCTGGGACTCTACAACTGTTGAAAATAGACAGGGTCCCTGCCTTGGGGGGCTTTAGGAGGCTTAGGCCATTTTTACACAGATGCCCCCTTGCCCCCCCTCCCCCCGGCTCAGTGTGCAGGGGGGGGGGCATCCGTGTAAACGGCTGGAGGTGGGTGGGGGAATGGGTGCCCACTTGGTGTTCGTCTGTGTGAACACTGAGCAGGATGGGTGGGGGTGCATGTGTGCTCCCATGCAACACCCACCTCCACCCATGGGGAGCCCTCTGGAAAACCAAAGGAGGCTCCGTGGGTGGAGGTGTGTGTGTGTGTGTGTGTGTGTGTGTGTGTATGTCCATGTAAAGGGACACACACCCCACCTCCACCCACCGTGCCGAAACACCCATCCCCCCACCCACACCTCCGTCCATGTAAAAACAGCCATCGCTTCTTGTTTTTGTATTAGTGAGTCTGAATTTTGTGTTACAAAATTTATACTTTAAAAAATCTTGGCTGTCCATCTATGTCAATCTGTGTTCATTGCACAAGGGAGCTGGAGGTTGTAGGTAAGTGATGGGGAACCTTAGGCCCAGGGGCTAAATGTGGCCCACAGCTAGTTCTTATGTGGCCCCTTTCCTGTTATTGGATCCGGCCCCTGGATCTAATTCATATCCCCAAACACTGAAGAGATGAGCACATGGACACAAGGACAGGGAACAAATCAGCGGCACAAATCCATGATCTTCACCCTCGTCTTCTTGAGTGCAACACTAAGGGCCCTTTTCACATAAGATGCCCCCACCCATCTCCATGCAGTTTTGATGGGTGGAGGTGCCCATGTGAAAGCCACGGGGGATGGGTGCGGGTGCGCACTCGCGCTACACCCATCTCCACCCATCACCCACGCACGGAGCAGTGGGCTCCAATGCTCAATGTTCCATGGGTGACGATGGGGGGAGGTCCACAGGTGCACACCCCTTTCCCTCCCCCCACCGTGGCTGCAACCCCCCCCCCCCCCCATGGTCAGTTTTAAAAAGGTCCTTAAACAGTACTACCCCCAACTTCAATGTGGCCCTCAGAACTTGTACTAATGTTCAAAATGGCCTCTGGGGGGGAAAGGATTCGCCACCCCTGTTGTAAGTGATTTGAGAAGTGGTGCGGAAATTATTCTGGATCAGGATTGGTAAAAACTGCACTTGAACAAAATGTAAAGAGTCGTTTTCCAGAGTCTAGAGTGTATGTATGGGGCTGTGGTGGTGTAGGAAAATGGATATGAGCTAATGACATGGCTCTGTGAGGTGAGGTGTAACCCTTCAATTGGTAAATATATTACGTTATCTTTCCTTTCATCTTTCTGTCCAAGTAAGTTTGTAGCCTAATGCTTAAGGCCTGTTAAGTGCCTTTTTGAAGGCGGACTTGAGATGCAGGAAGGGTATATTTTAAAGGGTACAAAACTGGAAAATTATTAACCTCAGCCAATATAGTAAAACATTGACAAAAAGACTTGCTAAGCCATTTTTAAATATTTTACTAGAGGGCATTTGAATGTCATGTAAAATAAAATAAATGATGGGATACAAAGTCAAAAATTGTAAATCACAATTTAAAAAAAAATAAGATGTGGATTCACACAGTATTGTAACAAAAATTCCATTCTTCCTTACTTAAAAAAGCATTAAATATTGTCCCATGCAGTGTCCAGCAGCAATCAAGCATTATTATTGTTTTAAAAAAAACTGTTTGAACTGCCACCAGACTTTGATGTCAGATTACAAAATAATTATGTATTAGTCAGTTGATTCACTCTTGAGGATCCTGTGCTTTTTATAAAGCTCTCTCCTTTGTTTTCTAAGAAATGTGGTTCTGTATTAAGAAATTCATCTGGAAAGAGTATTTGGGGCATGTGAAGACCATGTGTGAAATTCCAACTGTATGAAAAACCTCTGGAATGGGGACTGGCACCATCTCCCAGATTTAGGAAGCAGAAACTTTTGAATAGATCACTTATTTGTAAGAGTCGTCTGAGGAACAAGCACTGCACAGCTTATCGGGCTTTTGACCCCAGGTTTTCCAACTGAGATGTTCTGCCAAGTTAATGCCCAGCTAGTGCTGNAAAAAAATAAGATGTGGATTCACACAGTATTGTAACAAAAATTCCATTCTTCCTTACTTAAAAAAGCATTAAATATTGTCCCATGCAGTGTCCAGCAGCAATCAAGCATTATTATTGTTTTAAAAAAAACAGTTTGAACTGCCACCAGACTTTGATGTCAGATTACAAAATAATTATGTATTAGTCAGTTGATTCACTCTTGAGGATACTGTGCTTTTTATAAAGCACTCTCCTTTGTTTTCTAAGAAATGTGGTTCTGTATTAAGAAATTCATCTGGAAAGAGTATTTGGGGCATGTGAAGACCATGTGTGAAATTCCAACTGTATGAAAAACCTCTGGAATGGGGACTGGCACCATCTCCCAGATTTAGCAAGCAGAAACTTTTGAATAGATCACTTATTTGTAAGAGTCGTCTGAGGAACAAGCACTGCACAGCTTGATCGGGCTTTTGACCCCAGGTTTTCCAACTGAGATGTTCTGCCAAGTTAATGCCCAGCTAGTGCTGAGATGGGGAACCTTTTCCCTCCCAGGGGCCACTTTGAAAATTTAGTACAAGTTCCAAGGACTGCACAGAAATCAGGGTCAGGGTGCTTACGGGGAACACTCAAGAAAAGGAGGGTCCAGATCATGAATTTGTGCCATGGATTTGTCCCCTCTCCTTGTGAGCATGTTTTCATCTCTGCTCCCTTGCCCCCAAGCTCAGTTTTTCAGTAGAAACTTGGAGGTAGGAACTGTGTCAGAGCCGCTCAGGGGCGGGTACTAGTGATCATTGCGGAGGGTGATGCTGCTTTCCCACGCGCTGCTTTCGCGCTGCGGAAGCATGCGCTATTTTAATCTAGTGCAACTCCCGTCTCATGGGAAAGTAGGAATTGCAGCTCTCCCGCTGGCAAGCTCGTGCAACGGACAGGGTAGGATTTCACTACCCTGTCTGTTGCACGAGGCTGCCAGCAAGAGCCATAATTCCTACTTCCCACGAGACGGGAGCTGTACTAGATTTGAATAGGGCATGTTCCCACGGCGCGAAAGCAGCTCGTGGGAAGCAGCCTAAGAGAGGGATAATGAAGATCCAAGGAGAGGCAAGAGGGAAGGAAACCACAAACTAGGGGAGCAGAAAGGAGGAGATTAAGACTTGGGAGAAGAAGGGATTGCAGACATAGCGGAACCAGGGGAGCGATTGTCCACACAGATAATGGAAGGCTAAAGTGGAGAGGCTGGCTGTACCTCCCAGAAGGAACACACAACATTTTTAGGGAAGGTTTTTGAATGGGCTGTGGCCCAGCAGCTCCAAAGGCATCCAGACTGCATCGGTTTCCTTGATCCCTCGCAGTCTGGCTTTCAGCCGGGTTATGGCACTGAGACTGCGTTTGTGGCCTTGGTTGTTGATCTGCGCCATGTGTTGGACCGAGGTTGGTCCACCCTTTAGATTTTGTTAGATCTATCAGCAGCTTTTGACATGGTTGACCATGAGATGTTGGTTACCTGCCTGTGGGACCATGCATGGGTGGGCAGAATGGTTCTTGAATGGTTCTGCTCTTTCCTGGTTGGAAGAACTCTGCATGTGATACTGGTGGACTTCTCATCGTCTCCCTGGGATCTCGCGCGTGGAGTTCTGCAGGGATACATTGTCCCCTCTCCTGTTCAATGTGTGCATGTAGTCTTTGGGGGAGAGGGTTTGAGGTTCAGTGCCATCAGTATGCTGATGACACCCAGCTTTACCTCTCATTTTCATCTGACCCAGGCCCTGCAGTCTTGGTGTTTATCCGGTGACTGGCTGTGGTGGGGGATTGGATGAGGGCAAACCATTTGAAGCTGAATCCCGATAAGATGGAGGTGATGCTAGTGTGAAGGGGCGAAAGGATGGAGACTCCCCTCATTGATGGGGTACGTCCTTCCTTGGTCCCTCAGGTTCAGAGTCTGTGTGTACTTGATTCACAGCTCTGCCTGGATGTCTGGGTGGCAGCTGTGGTGAGGAATGCATTTTGCAAATTACGTCTGTTCCATCATCTTCGGCCTTATATCTTAAGCTCTGATCTTGCCACAGTTATCCATGCATTCATCACCTCAAGATCGGACTACTGCAACACACTCTATGTGAGGCTACCCTTGGTGATGACCCGGAGACTGTAGCTGGTACAGAATGAGGTGGCCCACCTCTTGATCAGGACAGGCCGCCGTGAGCACACAACACCAGTGCTCCGTTCTCTGCACTGGCTGCCAATAGTCTTCTGGGCCCAATTCAAGGTGTTGGTTCTTACCTTTTAAAGCCCTATACAGTCTGAGCCCCGCTTACCTGTGGAACCACCTCACCCGTTGGGTCCTGGATGGGAAACCCCCTGGGTATCCTGAGTGGCAACATTTGAGAAGGCGTTCTTGGTGGTCGCGCCACGGCTGTGGGACTCTCGCCTGACAGAGGTCTGCCTGTCTCCGGACCTCCCTTCCTTCCATAGACAATGTAAAACCTGGCTGTTTCACCAGGTGTTTGGTGAGGGGGATGGGTAGTGGGTGGGGGTGGGTGGTATTTATTCGGGCCCGATTTGTATCTTAGATTTTATATTTATTCTATAGTTTTTAATCTGCTAGCCGCCCTGAGCTGCCATTGGGCAGGAGGAGTTGGGATACAAATTATGGAATTAATGAATAAATAAATAAATAAAATAAATAAGCAGCCCTACAGCGTTGCAACCCCAGGATTTATATAGTAGTAGTATTTATTTACAGCCATAGGTCAAACATAAAATACAATAACATAAAATACAAACACTTCTCCCTATGATAAATGTATCGATACGATACAGCGTAAGTATAAAGCTTTTATTCACTAATACAACGACCAGTATAAGTATATTTGGTATAGTACAAAAAAAACCAAACAACCTTGGCAGAGCTTGACCCTTGGTTGCAGTTTAGGACACGGGTGGGGCACCTACAGTGTTCCCTGTATGGCTGTACCCCCACTTCATCTATTAACCCTTCCCTTGTCATTTCTCAAGTCCTTGGAGAGAAAGTGGTTCAAATTATGTTTCCTTTTATTGGACCAACTGTTGTTGTTGGAAATAAGCAAGCTTTCAGGCCACACAGGGCCCTTCCTCAGGCATGTAGAACAGCTGTTAGGCTTTTCTCTGACTCTTGGTTGTCTGCAAACCGGAGATGTGGCACAAACCCCTCAAGTGCCCAATCACCATATTAGAGAAGATCCTGGAACTAGAGAGTCCTCTTCGGAGGCGGTTTCCTGACTAACAGGATCCAAGGACCAAAACCAGGAACTGAAAAGGTGGCACATAAAAACTTGCCACAGGCTGCGTGGCCCCTGGGCCTGAGATTCACGACCCCTGGGGAACAACATCTAGTTCTTAGGGTGTTTTCAAACATGACGGTGCTTAGGTGCTGTCATGAACTTACTCCCCCCAGAGACAGGCTGCCACTGTGGCCAGGATCCTGACAACCCCCCAAACTAACGTGATGGGGGCCAGGCCTCTGGGGAGATATGCGGATGTGTGTCCGCCCATCCTTGTCCTCACGCTGCGCCCAGTGACCCACCATCCTCCCTAACGGGCAGACAGTGACGGCCACCATGGTTCCCAGAACAGGTGGAGACTCTTGACCAGGGCCAGTAAAGTGGACTGGGGCCAGTTTACTCCTGGTCAGATCCCAGCTATGGTGGAGGCTAATGTGGGCTGTGCCTCTGAGACTTTCCTGTGTTACAGCCCGCGCTAGCCTCAACCACGGCTGGGATCTATCTCATGCACACATCTGTCACGGGAAAACTAACATGACGGTGGCCCCTGTGCCAAAGCATGGGAATTTGGGCCACCACCATGCTTGAAAACACCCACACTCTTCCCAATAGTCAGGCAATATTTCTCTCTCTATGGAACTGCCTATATTTAAAATACGAATTTAACTGCGATGACTTGTAATAAATCATTACTTTGCATGGAACCCCTGAATCTTAGCAATTTTGAACATCCCAAGCAAAATTCTAATGGTGGAAGGAGAAGCGCATTTCCCCCTCAGTAGGACTTATTTAGAGTGCTAAACAGATTTTTATTGCATATTTTGATTTCTAGCAGCTAATATATTTTAAGTTGGCTGTTTTCCACTTTTCCAGAAAAAAAGAGTATCAAAAGGGTTGCACTCACAAGAGCGCCTTCCCTTGCATTTTAAATTTCTTGTGGGAGAGAACAGTTGTACCTTACCTGGCTTTGAATTTTGTCTTGGGTGCTGCTGCGCTAACATTCGAGCTAGCAGTCTCAGCTAACAGGGTGCTGCAAGGCTGTCTCATGTCTCTGAGAGACAAAGTGGTTTGAATGCTATCTTTTATTGGACCAACTGTTTGTGGAAATCAGCAAGCTTTCAAGCCACACAGGGCCCATCCTCACGCATGTAGTGTAGCCAGTAGAAATATATAAAATGAGCAAATGTAGGGCAGGTCTATATGAGGGGCATGGAATAAGTGGGAGTGGATAGGGCAGGATAGGAGGTGGGGAGGGGTGTAAAGAGAGAGGGGGAGATGTGCTAGGCATTTAAAAACAGCTGTAAAATTCTATGTGTGTCTCAGTGAGCTGGCGGACTAAAAGAAGGAGGCATCCCTTCTTCTATTACAAGCAGTGCGCATGAAGATAGCTCAATTGATAAACCTCGCTTTGGCTCCTTATTTTTGCCAAGGCATCTTGCGGTCTAATTTTTTTACACAATCAAAAAAACTGCTGGGGGAAATAGTTTACAGAAGGTTTTTGTCACCTGTGAATGTGCCCAGTATTGTTGTTTCTGACTAGCTTACTTCCAAATTGCAGTACTTTGCATTGTGTGTGTGACTTCTGTCCATCCAGCTAGTGGAATGATGAGGCAAAAAGAGGTGTGTATTCCATTTTGATGGTCTAGTGTTCCCTATCTTGGCTGTCCATGTGACAGGTGAACAACTGAAACTTGGGGTGAAAACAGACATGCACCTTAACTCTGCTTTAACACCACTTTGAATATTTCTTATGCATGTTGCAGGGCTGCATAGGGCACCAATACAGCCCTGCAGCATGCAGAAGAAATGTTAAATCAGTGTTACGTGCATGTCTGTTTTCATTCGTGGAGAGGGTATCACCAGGGCCAGCTTTACCACAGGATGACCTGTGGGAACTGTCCCGGGTCCTGCTTTTTCTAGGATCCCTGGCTATCACCAGTGCATGACTAGTGGGGCACAGCTGAGTGTGCTGCCAAGAGGGTGAGACCACTACGGGCCCTGCAAATCCTATGGCTGGGACTGGGTGACACATCCAAGGCCACCCAGCAAATCCAGGCTTTGAACTTAGGACTCCAAGATTCCATGTATTAACCACCAGTCCATGCCAGTTCAGATTTATTTATTTATTTATTTATTTATTTATTTTTACATTTATATGCTGCCCCCTCCTGTGCAAGCAGCTCGGGGCAGTTAGCAACATTTAAAAATGTACAAAATTAACCCCACACTAAAATAACCCCACCCATCCCATCTCCCTCGGAAAAGGCCCGGCGGAATTCTTACACTGGATGAAAGGAGGGGAGGTCTATGGCCATGCGGACCTCCAACGGGAGGGAGTTCCACAGTCATGGAGTGGCCACCGTGAACGCCCTCCTCTTGGTTGACACCTAGGAAACCTGGGGAACCTCAAGGAGGGCGTCCCTGGCTGACTGCAGAGACTGATCCAGAATCCGAAGGGTGAGGCGATCCTGCAGATAGGTGAGGCCCAGGCCGTTTAGGGCTTTAAAGGTCAAAACCAACACCTTGAATTGGGCCTGGAAGACTATCGGCAGCGAGTGCAGAGAACGGAGCACTGGAGTAATGTGCTCACAATGACTTGACTCCTAAAAAGACAAGCCGCCACTTCGTGCATCAGCTGCAGTCTCCGGACCATCACCAAGGGTAGCCCCACGTAGACCACATTACAGTAGTCCAATCTCAAGGTAATAAAAGCATGGATGATCATGGCAAGGTCCATGTCTGAGACATATGGCTTNCCCTCTTCTTTATTCATACAGTGTAGGTTTACATGATAATGACTTGCCTGATGTTTCTCCCTTAGGAGATGATGAATCAATGTAGTAACTTTGGCTACATAATTTGAGAAAGGAGTGCTTCCTTTTCTCCCTCTCTAAATATGGAAGAAGGTGCAACAGAAGCGATGCAGTACAAGCTAGTGAGTTCTAAAGCATAATACTGGGGAGGGGTGGGGGGGAAATATGGCTTAGTCTGAAACAAGCAAATAACTCTTTGATCTTGTTTAAAGTGGCAGTAGCCGTTTCAGATGTTGTAAATTGGAAAAAAGGATGAGGGTTTTGAGATTGCTCAAATGTTGCTGCTGGATTTCTTTAATCCCTTACTTTTCAGTACATCAAAGTGTAATTCTATCTCTTGAGATTATTTTTTTTCAATCCTTTTAGGTTTTTCTAATTATTCACAAGTAGACTGAAGTTCAAGTGAGTTTCTGTTAAAAGCTTTGATACACGGTTTATCCCCCCCGTTAAGGTATGATCACATTTTTGTTGCAGCTGTCATAACGGATAGATATTTCAGCATATTTTGCTATTGCTATAATGGTACCATTGGTTTTCTGGGTCTATGAAGGCAGATCTGGAAATGATTTAGGAGCTTGCTTTATTGGATAGCCAAGATTTTTCTTAATAGGTACAATGTGGTCTGGGCACACTGCATAAAGAACCAGTTAAAGGAGATTAAGCTAAGAAGGTGTTCCTTTTTAAGGGACCTTTTAATGCAGGGCAATACTTTGGTAACAGAGAAGCGAAGCTTAGAGGGGAGGTGTGGAGAAAGAATGTACTTAACGAAAGGATGTCTGGCTTTGAGGCCTCCGTCTTTTACATTCTGATGAAACGGTGATGTTTAGATCTAGTACTTAATTTAGGAATAATTCTTTCAAATATGTAATGTTTGTTTCCCAGTCCAGAGCTACTAGATGGATGGCCACACCTACTTTGATTATGTCGGCTGCTTTATGCAGATTTGTTCCTTGGCTGGCGCTAGCATAGCACCATCCTGATTCACTCCATTTCCAGTCTCCACAGCAGCTGCTGATTCTAGCTTTCTAGGTGTGTGTGTGTGTGTGTGTGTGTGTGTGTGAGAGAGAGAGAGAGATCTTTTCTGTATTTCTTGGCTTATAAGACTCTTCTGACTTGACTTGGATCTTGACAGGTGCTTCCCTTTGAAAGATTCAGTGCAGCTGCTCTGCAGTTTATTAAAATGCTGAGCAGACATTGCTGCATCTAAAACATAGCTCTGTCAGGTAGGATTCCCAAGAAAATCAAGAAAGACTCAAGACATTTTTGTTAGCAAATGTGATTTTTTGTTCTTGGATCTACCACTTCCACTGCTACTTCGGTGTAGGGATCAGCTGCATTAGGGTTCAGATCTCTTGACATGAATCTAGCTAGATTTCATTCACCCCCGCCTGTTTCCAATGTGGACCTGCCCAATGGTCTTAGAAGGGTTCGAAGCTGGTGAGACCCAGAAAGATGAAAACAGACCCCCTCCCCCTTTTCTGCACCCCACCCTCCCAGCACCCTTGTTTGCTACCTTTTTGTCTGTTTGGTCAGCAAGGGAAATATTCCACATGTTCCATTGCCTCACATTGCTCTCTGATAGTTGACTGTAAATCTGAGGGTCGACGAGCTGCAGCCCTGAAATGGTTATTTGGAGCTGATGGTTGTACTTTTGTAGGGAATTTTTTCTTTGTGTAACATGTTCTCCAACTTTGAGTATGTATTTTCTGTCTGTGAGTATTGTACATACTAGAAAACGAACAATGTAGAAGTGTATGTGTTCAGCATCTTGTCTGATTCATTCAGTGAAAACCATAAAAAAAAAAACATGTTTTGCTCCCGCTACCACTTCTGAGCCAAGACAGATGAAAGAGAGAGCTGACTAATGTACTGTCAACCAATCGATTTACCTATTGGAAAAGATTATTCATGTAGTTTTACAGGGGGCTACATCTCTTTTGCATCCTAAATGCATCTTTTAACAAATCTTGATTGGCTTGTGTCTACCAACAACTGCGATGCACAAAGTGAAAAGATCACAGACTGGCTTTTTCCTATCCTGAGCTAGCAGCTGTAGCACAATAAAGCAGGAATGGGAAAGACATTATCATATGTAATTGGCAAAGCTGATCTGAAATTCCTTTCCTCAAAATTCAAAGTTGATCTAAAATTCACACAAAATCTTACAGCATTAGCAGGGCTGTCCTCCAGATTAGAACCATGTATTAACCTTCTACATGTAATTTAAAATAATGACCTAAACTTACATCATTTTTGCACAATGTGCCTGCGATTCCTTTGTTTTATAGATTTTTAAGGCTGAAGGTCATTACCATCCAGTCTGATTTCTGACGTAAAACAAGCCATTTATACTTTTTCCAGGCTTTAGGATCGGGAAATACCAGCTGTCTCTGTTATCACTCTGTGGTAATGGTGGCTAAATTATGATATTTTAATCGTGACCACTCTGCTCTCATTAATCATAACTGAACCTTTTGAACCTAAGTGGCATTTGCCTTATCTAATTTTGCTTTCACTTGAAAGACACTGTATAATACATTCTAAAAGTTGACTTTTAAGCAGCCTTTCTCTTATCTATGCCTGCTTTCTTATTTTTCCCTGGAAGTAAGCATGATATCGAGACCAAGTACAATGGCACCCAATTCCAACTGATAGCCTTGGTCCACATTTGTGCAAAGGGCAACATAAGCCTTTGAGGTGGAGTAATTTCTAGAAGGTGATGCTTAATCATCTCCCATCTTTGCTGAAATGCAATATGACACTAAAATATGTACACCAACTTTGCAAGATACATACTAAAATATGAAATACACTTAAGGAAATGTTAATTAATCTGTGAAAGATCAGTTTGATTTGACTATTGGGAACGACTGCCATCTCTGTCCATTGTTTTTCATCCTGTCCCATATATAATTTTGATCCATTCTAAAAGTGTATGAACAAAATCTTTCTTCTTGACCCATTCTTCTCCTGATACCTGACTAAATGACTCCCTGCTAATTAGGCTATGGGGCTAGAGCACGTAGATTGGCCATACAAATCTACAAAAGGAAAGCGAATGGTTGTTTTCTGTGGTGAGCCTTCTTGGATGTGTAGGAAAGGATAAGAAGCCAACCTAGTGTAGCGGGAGGGTGGCTTGTGTCTTACACCTCCCTAGTTCTAGTCCAGAGGCTGGTACAAAGTAGCCAGAGGGGCTTTTCTGAGTTGCAGCAACCTCTACCTTTAACCCTTAAGTCGTGTGCATCCTCTTTAGATATATTGTAAGCTCTTCTAAGCAAGAATTGTGTCTTTTATCCACAACAGGCTGTGCCTCTCATGGCTTGTTTGGTTGTCTACCTGAGGGTGAAATATTCTTCAGGAGCTCAATTTTCTTTGTATTGGGTGATGGGCTGCTGGCTCCCCCACTCTTCCATTATCCCTTCTGCTGTGTCCCACCAATATGCTACTCTGAAAATTAGTAGACATTCCAGAGTTCATGTCCCAGGTCTGCACTACAGTATTATGATATCCCTTTGTCCTTCCTGTGAGAACAGCTAATGTCATGGGAATGAAGGCATTGGTTTAGTTCCTGTTGGGATATTTCTTTAGCTGAACCAGCTTGTCCATCTCTAATTAGAAGCATTTGTCTGCCGTCAATTCCTTCCTGTGATTCCCCTCCCCCTCCCCGGGCAACAGCAAAATACCAGATGATCTATATTAATTGATTACTCTATCAAATCATAGCTTTATGCTTTGAAATGGACTCTACATCCAAGCTGCTTTTAAGCTTTCTGACTTCTCCAAAAGTTTGCAGCTGTTTTTCTGTGGAGTAATATACAATGCCGATAAATGCAAAGTTACATTTCTTACAAACTACCTCGGAGTTTGACCGGTAGATGAGAGGCATATAATGAAATATTATCCTCCTCATATTGTAGCACTCTTCTGTAATTTGCTTTGCCCTCAGAAGTTTTCTGATAGACTCTATTCAGTTTATCAAACAATTTTAAGCACTATTGATTCTAACTAATTTGTTTAATTATCATAATGCTATCTGTATAATGGTTGCAAGATGTGCCCCCTTCCCAGCACTTGCCTGGAGGGGCCAATAATTGGCATGAAGGGGAAAAGGCCAGCTTCCTGTTATGGGCTAAAGAGAACTTGGTCTATCGTCTGATTAGCTATGCATGCATTGTGAATGGATGGAATCCTTTTGAAACTTTTTTTTGTTTTGTAAAAGGCTAAGAAAATAGTTATTTCTACATTGAGAAAGATGGCAAAGTAACTGCAAAATAAATGTACACTGTGGTGGAATGTATCTTGCTCATTTTGAAATGGCATATATTAATACTTTACATTTCCCTTCTTTTTTTTTTTTTTTTTNTATATATCAGCCATTCTTAAGTTTAAGTAAGCACCTCTGCTCATGGGCCTTGTGGAAGGGATACACCAGGCCAGGAAAATAAATTATGGAATTTACAACAAACGTTCTTTGAAGCTAGCCCAAATTCTTCTCTTGATACCCTATCACCACAGACCCCCTTTTTCCTTTCCTCATGGACAAATCCTACCTCTGCCTACCTGTGCAGCTGCAGAAGGCTCTGCGTACAATGGAAACAATTCATTCTAACTGCATAGGAAGGATTTGATACAGGAAATCAGGATGGTCTTTTCACAACAAAGCACATGCATCCCAGTATATGAAATTGGGCCATACTGCACTTTGGCCCCTTTTAGCCGAGTGCTGTTTCTCGCAGACTGCAGAGTTCGGGGGAAACAAACCCACATGGGGGGAGAGAAGGGGGTTAGGTGTTGTCCCTGCACCCCCGATTCCGGAAGTTGGCCAGCACCATTAAAAATAGCACACTCATGCATGGACTGAGATCTGGACTCATGAAACCTCGATATTGGGGTTTCATAAGTCTGGATCTCCGTTCATGCACAGGTGTGCTGTTTTCAGTGGGACTGGTGGACATCTGGAATTGGGGGTGGGAGAACATCTAGCCCACCACCCTCCTGCGTGAGTTTTTCTCCCAGACTCTGTAGTCCAAAAACGCCCATAGTTAGTAAAATGGACTCAAATTGCACACCAGGTTTAACCAGGAATTGGAATTTGTTTTGGAAAGTTGACTCAGAAGGTCTTAAGAAAAAAATGAGATTAGTGCCCTTTACAGCACTATATCTTACAAAAGCAATGAGATTTAGACAATGCAAAGTGAAACAACTATCAGATCTATAGTGAAGTTAGAGATCTTTAAAGAACAAAAGAACTATGGCTTTTGAGTGTTGCTTAATCTAATAATCAAAGATATATCCCAAAAATGCAGTACCCAAAGCTTTAAACCTAAAGATTTTTTGCCAGCCCGGCAGTCACGTGCAACTGTTGGTCACACCACGTTGACCAAAGAGGTCAGCAGGCTGAATGAATAGACTGACCTTCTTTCAGCTCCAACTGTGAGTTACCACAGAGGACCTGCAGCTTTGATTGACACTTTGTGTGGTGTGCTGAGTGCTCAGAGAGAACCAACTGTTCTCAAATGCATGAGAAATACTTTTTTGTCGGCGCACCCCCCAAATGAAGACGAGGACACGCTCAATGGGATTAAATGGCCGCACTCTTTATTTAATCTTAACAAAACAGGAAGGGGGGGATGGGGGCACACCTCCCACCTCCTCCCCCTTCCTGAACTGGGGTCCTTATTTCTAATAACCATACTAACTACTAATTAACAACCCCCTTTTAGGAGGTCCCCTCTCCTCCCCTCTCAGTCCTCGCACTCTGTGCGTACCTCTTCCCCATTTCTCAATTAACTCGAGAGGGTAACCTCCTGTTCATTCGTTACTATTAACTTACGCCCTGCCTCGTCCCCTGGGTTTCCCCAGGCCGGGCGGGTTGTTCGTGCCTGCCCCATCTCTGGGGTTAATTTCAGCAAAGGTTGAGAACACCGTTACCCGCTGTTTGGCAAATGCTCCTCCCAGCAGGTGCGGCCATCCGTCTCTCCCTTCGGGTTGGCCATACAGTGGGCCGCACTGTGGCGACTATGCCATG
>QEPC01001236.1:1616254-1669095 GCA_003113815.1 Sphenodon punctatus
TTGGGGCAGGGGCCTGACTAATTACAGCTGTTCAGCACTAGACATATTGCTGGTGCTCCTTAATAATAAATTAATTAACTGTGAAGTTCCTGTGTGGATTAAACTTCATCTGCCTGCCGAAGAGGCTACTGAGTATCTTTGAAGGCGTTCTAGAAATAAGCTACACTTTCACCCTATTTGTGGTTCCCGCTTGTGGAAAGCACTAGTGAAAGAGAACCGTTGGCCAGCATCTCGGAGTCTGTGCTCCTGCAAGTAGACACTTAAAGTCCAAAGACTGACAATCACAAGTATGGCACAGTCTCCTTCATGTTGGAGAGACAGAATTTTGCACTGCTCAGTGAGCACAATATTCCCAATTTCTGTAACACACACAATGCTCATTTCCTAACTCCAGCTTGGTCTGAAGTATGAGGAAAACATGTGGTCAGACCTGTCTCACATCAGCATCTTGTAGCCAAGTGGATCAGCAACCTGCTGGCACCAGTTCAAGATTTTTATGACACAAAATCAGGAGTCCTGTCCCTCCTCTCAAATTCATTAGCCAGCGTTCCTGGTGCTTTCGTGAGGAGTTGGGACCACAGTCCAATTAGAGTTCTTACCTGGCATCTGATGTTAATGGGGCTTTTGTGGTTCCGAAGTAGGTAATCGGAAAACTTAGTTTCCCGCATTGGAACACTTGAAACAGGTCTATGCTTTCCCCTAAGTTTAGCAAAACAAGCCTTGATTCATTGACCAAGATGGGAAGGAAATAGATACATTTGGGTTATATTAGCAATTACGCATAAAGTATCATCTGTCTGTTTTTCCCACCTCTAATATTCAAGTGCTTTATAGCTTATTCTGTGTAACTTCCATACTTTATCAGAGAAAATTCCCCTGCCAAAAGGCTCCTTTCTGCCAAAAGGAACATGGTCTAACAAATTATCTTTGCCCCAAACCTAATTTTAATATAAAAGCACAACCTAATCACCAGCATGGCTTTGGTCACCTTCATCTGCCCTCTCCCCATTATTGTAGCATGTAGGGGGTTTTAGAGTCAGAGCCGATAGAGCTGCCTGTGGATTTTCTAGCTAACCCTTCCAAATGGTGGAAAGGGCCCAAGCGGAAACATCAAGATGCAGCAGCAGTTGTGGAATGGCTTTGCTGTTGCTCTGTGGTCTGGGCTAACTTCCTGGCTTCAGTGGAACGTCCTTGTGCCAAAACCATACATCTTGTTTCCAGGCACATTTGGGCCCCCGTGTATGTTGTTTGTTCTGTTTCCACCCAATGGGGCATGCTGTGACCTTCAGCCAAGCTTGAACTACAGTTTTTAAGTCCCAGTAGTTGGAAATTTGACAGCAACCAATAGCAGGTCACTCAAACAACTGAATTTAAAACAAACAGCATCGCTGCATAGAGGAACAGCAGGGAAGCTGAGTTCCAAAGTCCATCCCTAAGACCTAGATTAGAACAACTTAAATTTACTTCTCATGGATTCCAAAGATTTTCCCTCTGTTAAGTGCTCTGGTGCAAGGGTGAGTTCCAGCCTGACCCTGCGGTCTGTTAGGGATCACGGGACTTGATTTGCATAGTTTCCCAGGTAACAAAATAGGCCAGTCTAACACCAGAATGCCATTCATCTATGGAGTGCCCTGCTGCTTGAGACTGGGACCAGCAATAGACCCTTTTGCTCACTCCCTCTGTGTGCTAGCTGGGCAGGCAACTTCGGTGACAGAATGGAGAACCTTCCCTTCAGGGCAACAAGCCCAGCTTGAGAGAGCCCGTTCTCTCTGGAGATAACTACCTAGAGCAATAATACAGAGCAACAATGAGGTCTGTTTCAAACAAACACAACTTTACTTAAGAAGAGGTGGTAGTGAGAAGTTGGATAATATTTATTTTATGTTTATACCCCACTCCTTCTGCCTCCAGCAGTTCAGGGCACCTCACAACAGGTTAATAATAAATTACAAAATACAATATCATATAACAAAAACAATTAAAACAATTAAAAAAATAGCACAAACAACCATAAAGCGCACAGGAAAAAAATCCTACCCTACCCCCTAACCTCCCCCTAACCCACACCCTCACCAAACAACTGGTGGAAGAGCCATGTCTTATATTGGCACTGGAAGGTGACAAGATTCGGGCGGAGGCGGAGTTCCACAATGCTGGAGCGGCCGCGGACAACGCCCGCCTGTCGGTTGCCACCCGCCAGTACTGTGGAAGCTCCAGGATAAGGTGCAAGAGAACACAAAGCCAACCTGCTACCATAGTCGTGCAGTTCATTCTCGGAGGTGCTTGGATATGTGGATGAGTCCTTTCCTATGGTGCTCCACAGATAGCTGGGTAGAATGATCCAGTCCTAGGCTGTGTTCGCTCTTCCCCAAGTTACAACCTAGCAGTCCCTTCTCTGTCCCTTCCAGGATAAATCCGCAGACAGCTCTCGCTAGGTGGCCTTATAAACCTGGCCCTTTGGCACCTAGCCCCCCTCCCCTCCCCCCTTTGACATAAGGTACAACAGATCTTAGGTATATTCTAAATAGGTTTTTTTAAAAAAAATCCTACAAGTGCCTGAGTCAAAGCTTTTCTGGGCATCTGGTGGCTTGATAAACTTCCTAAGTCTCATTGTCAAAAAGTATTTTCATCACTTTAAGGGAGTTTTATCCTGAAATGTATCAATCCTTTGGAAACTTCCTGATACTGGCTATTCCTGAGGGGAAATAGAAAAATGGGAAGTGAAGAAAGATTGCAGATGGAGATTTCTGACCTTTATTAGCCTGTGCAGTGTACCTAATCCTGCTTACACAGTTTGCTTACTGTGTGAACACATTCTTGATGAATCCTTTTTTTATCTTCTTGACCTAAATAGTGCTGAAATAGTATATTTAAATCCCCTATGCATAAAAGATCTATTATTTCTGTGCTCTTTTAAATATCACCATTCTCTGTTCATCTCAACAATCCATCTATATGGGCCCATGTCTCCCACCCCCCACCCCCCCCTGCTGCAAATGGGTCCCTGGCTATAGCTTTCCATTTCTTTTGAAATGTGCTGTTGCTAAAGTTTGGGCCGGGGGAGGTTGTTTTGAGGTGGTAAAAATGTCTTGGCTTAATTTTTTTTTTTTTTAAGATAAATGGCTAAACTGGTGCTGTATAAACAAATATACAATGGACTCAGTGTTCATAGTGGAAATATTAGTGTTCTTTACAGATTACTTCAGAACTAACTCATAATCTGTTTAGCTCAACCATTTAGAGTTGTGATGTCATCTCTTCACTCCAGAAACCTCCTGCCCCCAGTATCAACACTGCATCCATTGTATGTGTTCTTCTCATGAGTATACGTGTGCAGGGGCAGTTGCTCTTTTTGTGGTGCACCAGGGGAACAAAAGAAAAGATGATCTCTGAAATGGTGGTGAGTTGGAGGATGGAGTTTGTCTGTGGCATCAGGAGAAGGGCAGAGGATGCTACTTAACTCAACAGTGTGTGAACACTATCATAACAGGTATTCCATGGGGTTGGGAAGAGTCCTAGCACTAACACTCTCCTCATTTTGCACATGGGAACTAGAACCACAGGGAGGTGAAGCGACTTCCAGGGAGATTGGTTGACTTTAAAAAAAAAACCCCAAAAAAAACAAACCCCACCCATAACAAAATAACTCTTCGACTAGCAACTTGTTGCTTCTACTTAAAAGAAGAGATTGTTTGTAAACATCCAAATGATTGGCATGAGCAAAATTGGTGAAGTTTAATTTGTCCGGCTGGGCAAGCAGTCATAAGGACTGTGAATTAGGTGTATTTGCTATGAACTAGTTGCACCGTGTTTTAAAAAAAGTCTATATATCATAGTTGTGTGCGTTGCAGTGGCTTTAAAAATGGTAGGGTCTAACTGGCTTTTTACATTTTACTTTATAGATATTTATAGATAGGTATTTTTCAATTTCCTGCTCTGAATGTTCAAATTAAACAGCTACTGTGTGAGCATCTGTGCAGGATCTGAGTTCACACCAAGGGCGAGCTACTTGACTAAGGTGATTATCAGGAAATCACTACATCCCATTTGTACTAGCTCTGGTTGTTTAATGTGGCAAAGGAGATGAAAAATTAATATTGGGCTTCTGTTTGGAGTGAGAATGGAGAAGAGTGAAAGTGTGTGGTGTCAGCAGACATTGATTCATGTAGAACTAGTTAAGAAGCAATTCAGAATGGTTATCTGAATGTATGGTTGGAAGGGTTAGTGCAGTCATACATAGGTTGTATGAACGGCAGGCAGGGAATGCTCTGTTTTCTTCTTCTGGTGTCTTATAGCGTCCCGTGTCCCCAGACTCCTTACCGTTCCCATCTCCTAAAGCCAGAGCTGAGGCGAGAGCAAGTGTTCTCTTACCGCTAGGCTATACCAACCTTTCAGGAGTGTTTGCGACTGTGTGTTAGTATTTCCTCACCACTCAGTGATTACATGCTTCCACTATTGTAAGATCACTGCCTGCAGTTTTCCATTATTTTTCATCAATTTCTAGTATTTTCACCAATTTTTGTCAATTTCCAGATGTTTCCATCACTTTATGGTATTTGCGATCAATTTGATGCCTCTTAACCAGTACTGTATAAACCATGGTTTCCCCCCCCCCCCCCCCCGTTCATTTTGCATTAGGGATAGGGCAGCAAGAGTCCCTTCTTGCTGTGGTCATTGATTTACTGAAAATTACAAGTTACCAAACAATTTACCAAACTAGTGAAATACTGAAAAATGACAGAAAATAGTGAAAAGCTGGTAAGTTTCCTTTGTTACACGAATGGAGATGAATTACCTGTTTCCAACAGACACAGCATTTGCTGTGATTGCTCATTTCAGGTCTACTACAGCCCATATTCTTAGCAGGATCTTTTCACAGTGCTTCCACTACATTCTGTAGTCTCGCCCATCTTTCCCCTGCCCTTCCTCTCACTCTAGTTACAGCTCAGTTTCCCTTTTTCTCTTTATTTTTATGCTCATTATACATTTTGTCTACATGGTTGTAAGTTCATCACCAGTTTCATTCTTAATTTTCTTTAGTCTGTTTTCCACTCCATCTAATGAAACTGTTCTCACCAAATTATCCAGCTGCATTTCCATGGCCAGATCTGAGACTTGCCATGCCATTCTCTTCCTCCGTGCTTTCCCTGCTGATGTAAAGTCTTCTTTCTTCCTCATCTTCTTTCTTCCTCATCTTCATTTATTTAAGGCTGCAGCCAAATCACAAGTACAGAAATATAAAAACAATAAAATAACAAATAATATGTACATAAAATTGAATAATACAACACCAGATCATCATCATCTGAAAAAGCCCAGATCCCTTAATGCATCCTCATATGAGATCAACCCTCATCCAGCCAGACTGCTCTCTGGATCTGTTCCACCTTCACCACAAACTTAGCCAATAAATGAATAACCTGGAGAGAGGATTGTTGTAACAGTCAAACTGTCTTTTCATATGGAGAAAAATGATCCCCTATATGCGGGTACTGTTCAAGGATGGGAAAAAGCAAAACAGATCTTGCATCAGAATAGAATGAACTATCACATAGCATATGAATGATATCTTAAATTGACTGGCCATCGCAAGGGCAACATCTCAAATGGCATGGGATTTCCCCCCTCCTCCATCAAATAGATCAGATTAAAGTAAAGCAGCCTAGTAAGTGCCTCCCTATGCCAGAGTTACCAAAGAAAGACATATAGGGTGGGGGAGTGTGTCTGAAAAAGACAATACAAAGAAGCTGGTCTAACAGCTTGGGTAGAAATTAAATCATCCCACATAGCCATCTCAGAGAAACCATCCTTAACCCTCTAACTATCGCCTGGCAGAGGTAACCTGGGAGCATCCAATACTAAATCTCAGAGACCAACAGACAGCAAAGAATTCCTAGTATTATGGAGCCAAGAGAGGGAGTGAGGACTCCACCCCTCTGCTTCCAATAAAGCTAACTTAGGAAGACGCCCGGGGAGAGATGATCTTACTTTAAACCAGTAAAGAGCTGGCCGAGCTCTTGCAACCTCGGCCAAATTGACTATCTCCGTTTCCACTTGGGCAAAAGCCCTAGGGATTGAGGTAGGAACTATATTTTATTTATTTTATTTATTTCGTTAAATTTATTGGCTGCCCCCTCATGCCTACGGCATCTCGGGGCGGCTTACAATATCATAAAAGCATAATAATACTAAAATCAACAACAATAAAAAGTAACACAAACCCCACAACAATTTATAAAACATCACTAAAACCCCAAACCCTCCCCTCTGAAGGCCTGGGCGAACAGCCAGGTCTTACAAACTCGTCGAAAGGCCAACAGGCCTGGGGCCAGGCGAGCCTCCTCCGGGAGGGTGTGGGGTTCGGGGAAGGGAGAGGGAACCCCACGGGGAAAAGGAAGAACGGGCAGAACTGGGTCGTGCTTTCCACTTCAGTCGTTAGGCTAGGTCTGGGAAGGAAAAGGCACTACCTGAAAAAGAGACCCCTCAGGTTCTTAGGGTGGTGGTTTGGAGGGATCAACCTCTCTCCACCTAGATCATCCTAGAGGCACAGGCCAAACCTTTTCCCAACCAGGGAAGGCCACACACTAGTATTCCTCACGCTCGGGAACCGAAACCGGGGCGGGGGGGGCGGTATAGGAATAGCATGAGGGGAACACAGTGCACAGAACCCAGGGCAGTAGGGAAGGGTTCTGCGCACCACGCACTCTCAGGGCCCTCGGGCCACCACGTGAAAACAAGGAGGGTAAGGGCAGGTACTTACAGTTATCCACGAACACACTCTTGCTATCGCGCACACTCAGTCACGCTCAGCTTCAAACAGTTCTCTCACTACAGCAGTCAAAAGGAAGCAGCAGGGGGCCAGTCTCCCAGGGCGAGGCTCTGTTCACCAGCAACGCCGCTCTGTTTGTTGTCTCCTTATAAAGGCGGTGCCAGTGCCTTGCTCTGTAGTCGCGCAGAGCGACGTAGGGACGTTCTAGGGGGCGTGGCTAGCTGTTGTGTGCTTGCAGGGGGCGTGGCCGCCCCCGTAGTCTCTCCCTCATGCCGTTGTGGTACGTCAGGGGTGTGGCCCAGTGCCGCGGCGCTGGTGTCAGTGGCGGCGACTCCGGGGAGACTGATAAGGGGGTTTTCTTGGCGATCCCGGGTACCGCCTCCTTCCTTGCTTCCACAGGCCCCCGGGCCTGACAGAGGGAGTTCCATAAACATGGCCTGGCCACCGAGAATGCCCTCTCCATTGTGGCCCCTCATTTTACATGGGGGACCTCCAGCAAGGCGCCCCTGGCAGACCGAAGGGATCGCTCTGAGGCATGGAGGGCGAGGCGGTCCCCGAGATATGAGACTGTGCAGGGCTTTATAGATCAATACTAACACCTTGAATCTGGCTCGGTACACTATAGGCAGCCAGTGCAGAGCATGGAGCACCGGTGCTATGTGCTTACGCCGCCCCTTCCCCGTAAGGACACGGGCCACTGCATTCTGCACTAGCTGCAGCCTCTGGACCAGAAACAAGGGAAGCCCCATGTAGAGCACGTTGCAGTAGTCTAGCCTTGAGGTGATGAAGGCGTGAATAAGAGTGGCCAGTTCAGGCCCGGAGATGTATGGCCAAAGCCTCTGTACCAGATACAGCTGGCGAAAGGCACCTTTAGCCACCGCCTCCACCTGCCGATCCAGATGGAGGCCTGAATCCAAAACCACCCCCAGACTCTGAACCTGATGAGCAATAGGAGGACGCCCCCCCCAAGGGGGGCCAGAACCTTCCCTGCCATCCCCACCACCATCACCTCCGACTTATCGGGATTGAGCTTCAGTCTGCTGTGCCACATCCAATCCGCCACGACCTCCAAACATTGGGAAAGTAATGAGACAGCGGGACCTGGGTCAGTTGAAAATGAGAGGTACAGCTGAGTATTACCAGCATATTGGTGACATCGCACCCCGAATCCTCTCACGATCTCCCCCAGGGGCTGCATATACACATTAAATAGTAGCAGAGACAGAGTAGAATCCTGCGGAATGCTGCAGATTAAGGCCCAGGGGCTAGATATTTCAGCCCCCAGCACCACCCGCTGGCTTCTACCCAAGAGGAATGAGTGGAACCATCCAAGGACTGTCCCGCCCGGACCCCCCAGGTCTAGCAGCTTCTCAACAGCAGTCCATGGTCCACGGTATCAAAAGCAGCTGAGAGATCTAGCAGAATTTAAAAAAAGGTCAAACATCCTGCGTCCATCTCCCAGGGGAGATCATCCACTAAGGCCACCAACGCCGTCTCGGTACCGTAGCCGGGGCGGAACCCAAATTGAAAAGGGTCAAGGAAACCAATACTGTCCTGGAGCTGCCGAGCCGCTGCCCGTTCAATGAGCAGTTTCCTAAAAAAAAAAATGGCCTGAAACCTCTCCACCAACTCCCTCGCTCCCGGATCATGGCCCCAAATCTCTGCCCCACAAAGTAAAGAAGAATCTAACTTGACATGTCCTAGCCTCAGTGTTTCCACCAGACTCTTCCGCCTATGCCTATAAAAAAACAAAAGAATACCCCCCCACCCCACGGCCTAAGTCGTCCTCCTAACTGCCCTCCAAGAATGCTTGGCCCAGGATAGAGGAGACAAAAAAGTCAACCCTAAATAAGAAAAGGATTTGACTGTTTCCAAGAGCTTTGTCTCTACAAACCACCTGAGTTTCCTCCTCATGCCAAATGAAAGAGCTTTTGATTTGGCTGTATTGATTTCAATGCTATTGTCCTTGCGATACTCCCTAAAGATGTTAAGCAATCTATGCAGATCAGTCTTGGAGAAGGAAAGGAGTACCGCATAATCTGAAAATAAGATAATTGGTATTTCCTCTACCAAGATTCTTGGGAGGTGAAATTCAGTTTTCAGAAGCAGGGGCTTTAGATAATTTTAAAAGACGTTGAAGAGGGTGGGGGCCAAAACACAGCCCTGTCTCATGCCCCTATTTACAGGAAATAAGGGGATGGACTCTAATGAAAGACCCTGATAAGATGGATCGGTACAGGGTTCATCCCCAGCGATGCAAGCTTAGACCACAAAATATTTTTCACCTTTCCAAATTCTTAAAATGATTTTTTCCTAGGGTTTCTGGGTTTTCTCTTGTTTCAGATTTTGTTTAGTGGACGCTCCTTTACGCTCTTGCTTTATGAGTTCACCACAAACTCCAATCTTGCCTGCTGCCTTCATTTCCCTAGGTCAGGGGTGGGGAACGTTTCTTTCACAGGGGCCCACTTTGAAATTAGTACAAGCTCTGAGGACTGGATAGAAGTTGGAGGCAGAAGTTCTTAGGAGGTGCACTCAGGAAGAGATGGGTTAATATCATGAATCTATCACAGATCTGCCCCTGATCCTTGTCTGTATATCCTCATCCCTGCTCCCTTACCCTGAGTTCAGTTTTTCAGTGCTTGGGGGTAGGAAATGGATCCAAAGGCCAGATCCAGGAACTGGAAAGAGGCCACATAAAAAGTATCCTCAGGCTGCATTTGGCCCCCTGGGGCTGAGGCTTCCTACTCCTGCCCTAGGTGTTCAGTTGTCACACAGCTTCAGCTACGGTCTGTACCCAATGGCTCACAAGTCTTCCTCTCCACTCTCATTGCTCAGCCTGTCTGACACTACTCATGCATGGCTTGCTGTTAACTTAGGATGAAGCAACATGAGCTGGGAGGGCCCAATCCCCCATGTACCCTGGGATGGGCAAACGCAGCAGCTACACTTTGGGGGCAGTGTGAAGGGCAGATGGTCACCCCCCGTGGGGAAACTGGGCAAGCCACTGTTGGTCATCTCACCATGCCCCGAGGCAGGCTGAGATGCTGGTCACACATGCAGGTGCCCAGCCCTGCCCCTCTCCCCTCCACTATCCTACCAGCATCTGCTGCTCAGAGCTCCGTGGTGGATCTTGCTGTGGGCAGACCAGTCGGGGACCAGGACCACAAGTGGCGCCATGCTACTTCGAGTTAGGCAGCCGTACCCCACTTTGGGTAAAGTGACTACACCCTGCGTCTTTGGCCTTTTCCACCTGCCCGGCCCTCCTTGGGCTGAAAATCTGGTGGCCCTAAGGCACATGAGCCACTGTATCGCATGGCAATGGTGCCCAAATTGGGGTAAGGCTTCCCAACTTGAGCTAACATCTCATGTGGCTATACCCTTACGTTGAACTTCCTTGAAGTGGAGTTTCTTGCCTTCCCACTTCCTCCGCCTATTCTCTCATCGCTGACAATACTCCCTGTCTCCTCTCAGCCATTCACGCCTTTAAACTTTTATGTTGCCTTAAGTGCTAAAACTTTTGTGCAGGCTCTTCGCTTACATGTTGACTCTTCTGACATCTATTTTATTCTCTGCAAGTGTGTGCATAATGCTGCTGCTGCGGGTCTCCTGGTTTTTCCAACCAATCCTGGTACCTATTTTTGAGTCCCCTATTTGCTCCTACTTATTCTCTGCCAAATACATGCTTCTGGTTCTTCCTGGGAAGGTGCTTTATAATAACAAGCCCTCCGGCCTTATGACACTCATCTAGGCTGGTTGCTAGAAGGGTATGACTATCTTTGTACAATTAGTCTCACCTAAAATAGCTAGATGTGTAACCATATTGATATGTTCCATCTCCCAGCAAAGCTTTGTGGAATTCTGCTTTTCTCGAAGGTGAGAGAAAAAGACCTGTTCTGTAAAGCACATTCATTATGGGTCCATCCTGTAGAAACCAATAATAAAATAGATGGTGCTTTACTCATAACCTATGCAATCTGTATTAATTGCTGCTAATTGTTGCTACTTTGTCTTAGAAATTGAGATAAATAAGTATAAGTTGTAGAAGATGAAGGATTTCTTCCCCTAATGGACAGTGAAGCAATGTGTAAATGTTTCACTTCTAGTGGACTGTATTTTGTAAGAATAATGGGCCTCAAGTCTCATGTTGAAATACTGTGGTGAATGCTTACCTTGCCATGTTCATGACATATATTTTTCTCTAGACAGCTTTGTAGTTCACATGGCTTTAAGACTATACAGAGGGTTTCTTCTGAATGGAGGAATAAGACTACTGAATCCACTGCCAGCACACTGCTAATCAATTTAAAAATATTCTTTATTAATAGGGTGGCATTCACTTCTTTGCTCTGTGCTCTGCTGAGCTGAATAAGAGAGGACCACGTTTCAAGTTTACTTGATTAAAGTCAAGCCAAGACTTCTTGATTAAAGGTAAGACCCCTGTTCAGTATTGAGTTTATTATTTGTCAATGGAGTCTTTTTGAAACTTGTTCTGCATAGTCAGTAAAGTTAAATGTGTGATAACATAGCTCGCACAATGAATGGAACTTGTAATACTACAACTAGTATCAGCGAAACCACTGGCGATAAGGAGTGTAGATAAACATGAAAAAGTGGATGTCCGTTTGTTCTGTGATTAGTGACTGGTGGTATTGCCTACACTCTATTTCATTTAAAATATTGGCTTGCTCAGCTGCAGAGCCAGTGTGGTGTAGTCGATAAGGTGCTGGACTTGGACCTGTGAGGGTTTGAATCTTACTCTAGCCAATGAACTCACTGCTTGGGCAAGTCACAACCTCTCAGCCTTGGTTCCCCATCTGTACAATGGGAATATGTGTGTCTGTCTTTTCCTGTGTTCCCCTCGTCCTTGTCTAGCTTAGATTGTAAACCCTTTGGGCAGGGATCAGTCTCCAAAAACCTGTGATTGTAAAGGGCTCCCTATGCCAAGTAGTGCTATAGAAATGATTAGTAGTAGTAGCTGTGGTTTAATTAATCAAACATTTGTATGCAAGAACTCTTTACTTAGGTGTTATCTTCTACACATTGAAGTCAAGGGGAAAACTATCATTGACTTTAATGGTGGAGGATTTGTCCTGCATGAATTGTACAGCATATTTTAAGTGTACATAAAATACACAGAAACTTGTAGTAATCCTTATGATGCAATCTGCCAACCAATGAATTTGCATGAAACACCACTAACCTCAGGGTAATGTATCCCTTGGTAAAGCAACCCTGGGGAAATTTCACAGAGATCCAATTGTTTGGGTGGCTCCTCTTATTCTCAGGGGCTAAATGTAGGGTTGCCACTTCTCACAATTTGACCTTGAGACTTCCATTTTGGCCTATGGAGGTCTCGGAGTCAAACTGTGAGCGGTGTCAACCCTAGTTAACTTAACTCCCAAGGAATGTAAAATGAATCAGAGCAGTAGGCTCCTCCTTGCATTCTTTTTGTGTGTGCATTGTGTGTGTACCTTGAGTGGATGCTGGAGTAAGTTGGCATAATAATAATAATATTAATAATTAATAATAATTAATCTTTCAGAGCATATTACATATAACACAACTTTTAATCCTCACAACAACCCTGTGAGGTAGGTTAGGCTGAGAGAATATATTTGTGACTGGCCCAATGCCACCCAGTGAGTTTCTGGCTAAGGCAAGACTTGAACTGGGGTCCCCCACTACCTCCCCTTCCAAGTACTTCACACTTAGCCATTATACCACACTGGCTCTCCAGTGCCACCAATGTACCTACCTGATACTGTACAATCAATAATTGGAAACAGGTCCCTACCCCAAGGAGCTTAAAATCTAGGCAATACAAGGAAGAGGGGAACAGAGGAAGAGAGAGGAATATATTCATGAAGTTGAAAAGTCGCAGGTGCATGTGCTTAACTTCATTACATGGGACAAGGGGAACCTTGAGTGAAGGATGGAAGAGAAGGCATCAGTGACTAGTCTTCGGGAATGAGGAGCTATTTTCCACGTAATAATTCCATCTCATATTTTCCCACCCACTTCAGCGCTGTTCAGAGTTGGGCAATCACAGTTGGTAAAATGGCAGGCCGAGACAAGTCTTACTTTCCGACCGGGCCAGCACGTGGATTTGTATTAAACAAGCAAATTTCTAACCTCAATACACAGCAGAGAAAAGGGGTTTGAGGAAGACAATTGTGCCTTAGATGAATGCCTCTCAAAGCTTTAGCTGTGGTGATGTAACTTACATTGCATAATCACGTTGCATTTGTGATATAATGTTAAGATATGTTTTTGGACTATACTTAACAGTTGACTAATGGTGATCAAACTAACAATAGATGAGTTGGATAGGAAACCTCTTTCCTTGACTTATTTAGCCGTGATGACTTCTGAAGATTGGAGATCAGAAGATTTGGCCACCCCTGATGAATCTGGGGTGCCCGAATTGACCCAGCCCTGTTCGGGCCCCATCAATGTCCAAATGGGACCCAGTGGGCTGCTCAAACGTGCTGCTTGGCCTTTGAAAGTGACAGGCCTCAGATGGTCCCCTGCAGAGCCCAGCTCGGCAGCAGTCCCAGCCGGGGTTCTAAGTTTTAAAGGCCGCTTCCCCCCTCCCCCACAGTGCCTCTCGCCTGAGGCCATCCTTTGAAAGTGACAGGCCCTGGCAGGGACTGCGAGTCTCCACAGCGCTCTTCGCTGGCACCTGTCAGTTTCAAAAGTGGCTTCCAGGGCACAGCACCTATCAGAGTGCTGTGTGTGGGAAGCCCCAGCCTGCCTTTGAAACTGACAAGCCTCGGCTAGAGGCGCTCCTGGCTGGGGGCTTGTCAGTTTCTCCAGATAATGCTCCCATTTTCAGACATCAGGCATCCAGCTGGTCCTTGGGTAAACCATCGGGTGCCCTAAAATGTAGGCTTTACCCACGGGTACTGATTTTAGTACCCAATGCAGCTTCAGTCAGAAGTGAATATCTCTGAATCCTGTTAAACATCTCTCTTGTTTCTAACGTTAAATATTTCATACTGCAACCAAAAAACTGGCTTACTTGTTCACCTAAGGGCCTGATTCAAAGTCCATAGAATTGAATAGGAGCTTTTAAACTAACTTGAGTAGGCTTTGGATCAGACCCACGTTGTGTCCAGTAACTCCATGAGAAATCCAAATTTCCCACTGAGTTCAGTAGCGTTACCCTGTACATGTACCCAGATGTATCTGAAATCGGAGGCTGGTCCTTTATTTTGGAAACAAAATGAGAAACAGGCAGGCCTTTTCCATTCATACAAAATGTTTGCTTTACTTACATACTTAGGTTGATTTTAAAAATAATTACATAATTGTGAAAAAGTCTGAGTTAAATAGCACTTTAGTAGAATGTAATTTTCTAGCTGTAGTGAATTAAACTAAATGTTCTGAAAATACTAACTGTACCAACAATATTACCAATAGTAAATACGACATAGAGTTGTAGGTTCAAGTGTCAGACCAGTAGCGACTTTGGGAAAGTAAGTCGTTATACTGTCTTGATTAAAATGCTATAGTGATCGATGAACACATGAATAACCCAAACCTTCTAGCCTCATCCAGGCAAATCTAATATAGACTAAGTTGGAGCTATTGCTTGAAGTAAGGGTTCGCTAATGCCGCAGAGTAGGTTTGCTCAGGACAGAATGCAGTTGCATTGTGCAATGGAGTAAGCTGCTTACACTCACATACTAAAATTATATCCCAAGTTTTTCGGTGCCTGGGGTGCTAATGACATTTTTTACCTAATACACTATGTACAATGTATATCCTTTAGCTTATATAATATAGTTCTTATTTAATATTTATGCCTTTTAAGCACAGCCCTATGCTAGGGGCAAAGCGGCCACTCCTTTATTTAAGGATCAAGAGAATTCCAAACCCTTTTACTGGATGCAGCTTAGTTCTCTAATTTACCCAGTCAGCTATGTTGGCTCATGTCTACTTGTGGCACAGCCATGCTCCTCTTATCTTCCTTTGCTCCCCATGGAGCTTAAAGACACAAAAGTCCTTTATTCTGCTTTTCAGGGGTACAAGAATTGGAACCCACAGCCTCATGGGAAAATATGATCCTTACAGCATACTTGGAAAACCTATTTTATCATTACACCATTGTGCACATGTTTATACTACATTTCTGTTAAGCATGTCTTAGCTAACTCAATGGCTTGGAAAAATAATGTTAAATGGAAAACAAAATTGAGACCAATAAGTATATTTTACAGAACTAAAACTTGTCTTATGTTCAGTGTTTCTGACTGCCTAATGTACATTAGGTTGTGTGGCTTGCGAAACAACTGCTGCAAGTGGTATTTGGGGGTAACTTTTTCTAGCAACGGTTCATGGGCAAAGCATATACAGGGTAGGGCTGTGAAAACAGCCCGTTTGGTCGGGGCTCTGACTAGGGCGGTCCGTATTTCACAGGAAGTTAAGCTCTCCATTTTTTTTGCAAACATATAAAGCCAAAGTCTCGCCCTCGGCTGTTTTTGGATTAGATATTGTTCCCAACCCCATAATAACATCATTGGAGAGAACCCATGATCTTTTTTTGCGTAGGATCCTCCAAGTGGGGAGGGAGGTTCCGGGATCGGTTTTGAGGGCGGAGACTGGTGTCTTTTCCATTCAGTTATATGGCAAATTGGCTTTTGTATGCTATTGGATCAGATTGCTTTCATTGCAGGATGGATCCCTCCCCCGTTTATACCTTCCGGAGGAATTAGCATATTCAGACCCCCGAGGCTATTTATGGCTCGTGTATTTGGGCCATCTTATTCAGAACCTGGCGTTTTCTTTTGCTTACTTTGCAGGGAGATCTCTAGCAGGAATCAAAAGCGAATTTCAGTCACGATTAGAAGACGTGGCTCACCAGGAGGACATGGCGGCCATTGGAGGGTGGAAGGTTTAAGTTAGTGAAACTAAAATGGGGGCCAGAGGCTTATCTTGATTTACTACCAAACCGTATTCTGAGAAGGAATTATACACTCGCACGGTTCCATTTGGTCCGGACTGCGGTGGTCGAAGGGCGATACAAGAAGGTCCCCTATGAAAATCGATTATGCTCCTGCCCCCAGGGAGGAGTTGAGACGATAGAGCATTTTTTGCTCTTTTGTCCTTATTATAAAGAAATGAGGGATGTATGGTTCCCACTCCTTTTAATAACTTGGGGCAAGTAGAGCCGTGTCAAGGCTATAGGGGACTTCTTTCCCTAGGGGAAAAGGAGGACTTAGTTGGCTTGGCAACTTTTGTAAGGCTGGCCTCACAGAAAAGGATTGGAATTTTAGACCCTTGAGCTGATTATGGACTTCCCTACTAGTTTGGAGTAAGTGGTAGGGTATGGGAGCTATTAATTTAATGCTGTATATGAAGGGATTATTACGATCTGCCAATTATATTCCTGGGTAAAAGCGATTTTGGGTACTGATAGAGTTATGATGGCAACTAATATATATGTATTTTTTTGTAGTTTTGGTTGTATTGTGATATTGTATGTTATGTATTATTTTGGATATGGGCAAATGGCAAAAGCTATGCCAATAAACTTATTATTATTATTTTATTATTAGGTTGTGTGGCCATTAAGATGTAATTATTTATTATGAGACACAAAGAGGTGGCACTTACGAAGATATTAGATATTCCTTATACAGATCGGGTAAACACTAATAGTGGTTCGGAAAGTAGTGCGGGCGGTAAGTCTGAACCCCTCAAGGGATCTTTGTACTCCGCTACTACAGGCTAGATCTAGCTACAGGAAGTTATTGATCTACAAGAAGCGGGAATTTCAGCACAAAAGCTGGGATAAATTACAGAGAGCTGCAGGTAAGGGTGATTCACGGGAATTTTGGGACCTGATTCGCTCTATGGGGTTAAGAGGGAAACCCACAGTAGCTTCATATATTTCATCAGCTCAGGTTCAGCATTATACAAAACTTTTTTCTCTCTCCTCACCTGGCTCCTTCCATGTGCCCATTCACCCAAAGAACGGGTTTCCACAGTGGCCGCCAGTTTCCCCGGAGGAAATTATGGAATTAGTTTGCCAACTTAAACTTGGTAAGGCAGCAGGTGAAGATTTTGTTCCTCCGGAATGTTTGAGATGTGCCCCCGAGTGGTGGGCGGGTATTTTGGCCCCCCTGTTTATGGCTATTAATGAGACTGGCGAGATCCCGGGCTCATGGCAAAGTAGCATTGTTCACCCCAACTTTAAGAAGGGGAATCCCACCTCCCCCGGAAATTACCGCCCCATCAGCCTGTTAAGTATGGTGGGGAAATTGTATGCCCGCTTCTTGTTAAATAAACTTCAAAAGTGGTTGGATTCTTCCCATATTTTGGAGTTAGAACAGGCGGGATTCCAAAAGGGTAAATCCACCTCGGACCACGTTTTGGTTTTGTCAGCTCTAATAAAGAAAACTATTGATCGGCAGTGTGATTTTTTTCTTGTGCTTTGTTGATCTCTGCACGGCGTTCGACTCAGTTTCGAGATCTCGAAATTACATATGGCACAAATTACATAAGACCTCGATTGACCCCCGTTTGTTGTTAAAAATTTACTATTTTTAATAACAAAGCTTCACACGGATAACACCCTCCAGGTCCGTTGCTCAACTGTTAGTGGCTTGACCCCCAGTATCCGGGTAACTTCCGGCGTGAGGCAGGGTTGTATTTTGGCCCCAGTGCTTTTTAACCTTTTTCTGAATGACGTGATTGCATACTTAAAGACTAGGGATACGCATGCACCGGTGGTTGGGGATAGGCCTATCCCCATCCTCTTGTATGTGGATGATGCCGTTTTGGTGTCTCACTCTATGGTTGGTTTGAGCCAGGCGATGGACCAATTCGGATCGTATTTCCAAAATGAGAGGCTAGTGGTTAATTATGAAAAATCCAAGGTGATGGTACTGGGACATTCGGGCCGTCACAGGAATCATCGCTGGACAATGGGAGGCACACCAGTTGAGCAAGTAACATAATATAAATATCTAGGGGTGATCTTTTCAGACTCAGGTGCATGGAGGGTGCATTTTGCAGCAGTGAGGGCGCAGGCCAAAGGTACTTTAGCTACTATAGTGAGTTGTTTTTATAGGGGCTCAGGTGGAAAATTGGCTTACCCGGCCCTGCATCTATTCAAGGCAAAAGTGATCCCTCAAATTATGTATGCCATACCAGTTTGGGGCCTTGCCTACCTGCATAAATTTGAAGTGATCCAGAACGGGTTTCTGAGGACTATACTGGGATTACCTAGGGGCACTCCCATAGTAATATTAAGAGCGGAAGCCCATTGCTGTTCGTTAAGGCAAACAGCTCTGTTGGCGTTGAAATATTGGCTTCAGAAGTACCTGTTCTTGGGGAAAGATGGGTCATTAATTTCCTTGTCAGTGACCCATAGCTTATTAAATTCATGGAACCTTGAAATGGTGGAGGAAATTCAAAAATTAGGTTTTTCATGTGAATTCTTGCTGGAGATAGGGTACGAGGTTGCAAAATCCTTAATTGCTAAGAGGGTGGCGGATCAGGAGATCCAGCTGGAGGATGCCCTATTAAGGGCACAAAGAGCTGTGCAATATTATTTTCACCCATTCCTCTCTTTCCCAAAATCTAACTATTTATTTTCCTGGGGGGATGTTTCTGTCAGACAGGCCTTTTACTAGGCTGAGATGTGGGGCTTTCTCCCCCGAAATACTAGAAGGTCATTATACGGGTATTCCTAGAGAAAACAGGTATTGCACCCTATGCGACTCTCAGGAGGTTGTCTCTCTCGCTCGTGTTCTACTTGTTTGTCCTGCATTGTTGGCCCCAAGGAAAAGACTACAGGATTCTCTCCCTTTTCAGCTGTCTGTCATCAACCCCACTAGTATTTTAGGGTTGCTGCTAAATCCTGCAGACTCCCTGGTGTGTCGTCAAGTGGCCCACTTTGGTCTGGTGGTGGCCCGCAGGTATAAAGCACAATTGAGACACAGGAAATTTGACTATATGCAACCTGTATAAATATTGTAGAGGTAATACTATGGCTGGCGAGGTGCTTGGGGTAATCCCATAGAGTGGATCATTTTAAGTAATGTTTATTGTTTAATGCTAATATTTGATTGTGTATATTTTATTTGGGAACTGTACTTGCTGTGTTACAAGTGTAATATTTTGTTTTGATTTTAGGATTTGTAATAGCCAATGGCTTCACAAATAAATTATTTATCTATCTAATAGTGGTATAATCACAGGCTTTCATTCCAAGACTGTGGAAGCACGATGGTATAAAACGTATGTTATCAAAGATTATCCAGAATTACACTTGTTTTTGCTTGTTCACAAAGATTATTTGTATTAACTATCTTTTACAAGATGAAACTAATAAAAATAATCTTCAATATGCTTCTCCACTTAGAATAAAATTTTATTTATTGCATTCAAAGTCCTGTGTTCTTCCAACCATTCCTACCACTCTTCCTGCTCTTTGCAAACCAAGGTGCTTTTATAAGTGTACATATTTATTTAAAATTATAGCCTGCCATTCCGTGAAGTCTCAGGGCAGATAGCAAGGCATACATAAAAACAAACATTAGATAAAAAAACAGTTTAAAAACCCACAAACTCTATATATACTAATTTTAAAGAAAATAGTAGTTTGGTATACATTTTATTATTTATTTATTTATTTATTTATTTAACAGATTTTTTTATCCTGCTCTCGCCATCTCAGTGGCTCAGAGCGGCTAACAAAACCATAAAAACAACAATATAAAATCGCTTGAACAATTTAAAACATTAATCATAAAAACACACCCTCCCCCCCAACCCTACCCCTCACCCCTACCCACTCCACCCTACCCCTAGCCAAATGCCTGACGGAATAGCCACGTTTTATAGTTGTTCTGTAAGGGCGGACGGTCCGGGGCCAATTGTGCCCCCACCGGGAGGAAGTTCCACAGACGCAGCGCAGCGACTGAGAACGCTCTACTCTGTGTGGCACCCCAAGACACCTGGGGGACCTTCAAAAGCGCACCCCCAGCCAACCGCAGGGGCCGATCCAGAACCCGGGGAGTGAGGCAGTCCCACAGGTAAACAGGGCCTAGACCGTGTAGGGCTTTATAGGTTAAGACCAACACTTTGAATCGGGCCCAGAAGACTATTGGCAGCCAGTGCAGAGACCGGAGCACCGGTGTAACATGCTCCTGGTGGCCCAGTCCCACCAGGAGCTGGGCCGCCGCATTCTGCACCAGCTGCAGCTTCTGAGCCGTCACCAAAGGTAGCCCCATGTAGAGTGTGTTGCAGTTGTCTAATCAAGAGGTAATAAAAGCATGGATGATTGTGGCCAGGTCCAGAACTGAAACCAGTGGCCAAAACCGCCACACCAGATGTAACTGGCAGAAGGCACTCCTCGCCACAGCCTCCACCTGGACATCCAGGCAGAGCTGCGCATCGAGGAGCACCCCCAAGTTCCGCACCTGGGATGTCAGTGGAGGGCAGACTCCATCAATTGATGGAGCCGTCACATCCATTGACCTACACACTAGCATCACCTCCATCTTGTCAGGATTCAGTCACAGTCGGTTAGCCTTCATCCAATCCCCCACAGCCATCAGACAGCGGGTAAGCACTGAGACAGCCGGACCTGGGTCAGCTGAAAATGAGACATACAGTTGGGTGTCATCTGCATACTGATGACACCACACCACGAACTCTCTGATCACTTCACCGACCGGCTGCGTATGCACATTAAACAAGAGAGGGGACAAAACCAAACCCTGTGGGACCCCACATGGGAGGTCTCGGTACGATGAAAAATAATCATTGAGTACCACCCACTGAGTTCTCCCAGTCAGGAATAAGCGGAACCACTCAAGAACGGTCCCGCCCACTCCTGCACTTTCCCGCAGATGCATCACCAACATCTCATGGTCAACAGTGTCAAATGCTGACAAAAGATCTAAAAGGACCAGCAGGGTCGATCGACCCCGGTTCTTTTCTCGGCAAAGATCATCTACCAAGGCCAGAAGTGCTGTCTCAGTGCCATGCCCTGGATGAAAGCCAGACTGCAAAGGATCCAGATAATCAACATGGTCCAGATGCCCCTGGAGCTGCTGAGCCACTACCCGTTCAATAATCTTCCCTAAAAAGGGAAGGTTAGAGACAGGCCGGTAGCTGGCAGGGGAGTCAGCTTCAAGCGATGGTTTCTTGAGCAGAGGCCGCACCACTGCCTCTTTGAGACAGCTTGGCACTCTGCCCTCCCGCAAGGAGGAGTTGACCACCCCGGCCAGCACCGGCCCCATTGTGTCCCGACAGCTCTTAACCAGCCAGGATGGGCACGGGTCTTATTCACAAGAGGTGGCTCGAACAGTCCCAAGCACCTCCACCATGTTGACCGGTGTCACCGACTGAAAGTGATCCCATAAAATCAGACAAGCTGGGGCTTCTACAACCTCTACTCCCCCCACTGCATTGTGTGGCATTGAGGTCTTGGTGAATCCGAGAGAAAAGATAGAATAATCCGCAAAAAGGCCACAGCAGGCGGAAGATGACTCAACCCCAAGGTTGAGGAAAGCCAGACTGACAAGCCCCCTCACAACCCGGAGCAAATCCTCTGGATGGGATTTAGCGGATGCTATGAGGGTAGAAAAGAACTCCCTCTTTGCTGTCCACATAGCCATGGCATAGGCCCGTAAACTGGCTCTGTCGCAATCTGCCAGCTTCAGCGTGAGAACACCACCACTGTCGCTCCAGCTGTCGCCCCTCTAGCTTCAGGACCCGCAACTCCTCAGAGAACCAAGGAGGCCTGCGGGGCCGCTGCCTGGGCAACGGATGTCTGGGAGCTGTTTGATCGATGGCCTCAGTTAGCAAGATGTTCCAAAGCTCAACAAGGTCATCGATGAGACAGTCAAGGTCAGAGGGTAACTCCCCCAGAGCATCGCCTAGCACCACATGTTGAGTTTTACTGGCTAGGAAGGTATGTCCTCCAAGATGTGTCGGGCCGATGACCCTCTGGGACAGGCCCATGGTTGCCATGGCGGCCATGAACTTATTGTCGGCACCCCCAAGCACAGCGTCCGTGTGGAAGTTGAAGTTCCCCAGGAATTTTAGAAGGGCTTTGGAAGTATACTTGACTTGCTGTGCACAGGCAGAAGAAATTTGTTCATTGGGGCCACCTATACAAGTACTACCCTGTACCAAACTGAACTCCTAACCATTGAGCTTAACTGAACAATAATTACTTTGTGGCTTATCTAAGAATAAACAGTGGAGCCAAAATGAGAGTAGATTCAAAACTGGATTTGAAAAGGAGAGAATTTCTGCAAATCCATTTTTGCTACCCCTACATGGAGGTAGCCAAGATTCCTTAGGCTGTATCTCTACACAAACACTTTATTGTGCAGTCTGCAGCATTCCAAGCAAATTGCACCTTAGTAGCTGCTAAACTGACAAATTCGTTTTGTGAATAAAGAGTGCTCTGGAGTAATATTATCCAAGCCAAAATTAGTTGCCATGGAATGACGGAGTTGCCTCACAGCAGTCTGTAGGTGTTGTCAGACAGGATGCTACCCTGCATGGCTGTAACAATGGGATCAATATAGCAATTTACCTATAAACTATTTATTAGCACACAACAATGCTAAGTTCCTAGTCTGGCAGCTTATAACACTAACCGAGAAGATGGACAGTTCCCTGTCCATCTGAAGGTAGAGTGGCTGCATGCTCCCATGAGCCATGGAGCATCAACCCATGGCCCCACATGGAGCACTGCCAAGAAACCTGAAGTGCACCATGCTGGGCCAACCAAATAGATCTGTGGCAACAGGTGGCCACATGACCCCTCGCTGTATGAATGGCAGCAGCCAGCTACACCAGCAGACAGTTCTGCATAAGCTCTGGCAGGGAGCGTTGGGGAGCCTGGGTTCCCCAGCACTCATGCCTGGGACATGTCACTTGCCACGGTGGGGTAGCCATGCTGGGACCCGCCCATCTGAATTGCTCCCCACATACTCCACCTGCGTGGGTGCTCTGTAGCAAAGCCATGCGGCAGCTACAGATGCCCCCATCGGCTTGGTTGTTTGAAAATTCCCTTGGGGAACAGTGGATGACTATGGTTTTTTTTTTAAATTTTATTTATTTAATTTTTACCCAGCCCCTCCTGCAAACAGCTCGGGGCGGCTTCCAAACACAAAACATATATTAAAACACATATAAAACCATTTTAAACTCAATAAAAATACAACAACAATTATTAAAACAGGACCCGGGAACTCTTTAACCAAATAAATAGGGTCGGGGAGATAAAACCCATTTAACCCCCCCTCCCCAAAGCCCTGGGCGAACAGCCAGGTTGTGCATCTTCGCCGGAATATTAAAAGGCTTGGGGCCAGGCGAGCCTTCTCCGGGAGGGAGTTCCAAAGGCGTGGCCCGGCCATCGAGAATGCCCTCTCCATTGTGGCCCCCTGCTTTACATGGGGGACCTCCAAGAAGGCAACCCCGGCAGACCGAAGGAGCCACTCTGGGGCATGGAGGGCGAGGCAGTCCCTGAGATATGAGGGGCCGAGACCATGAAGGGCCTTGTAAATTAATACCAACACCTTGAACCTGGCTCGGCATGCTATCGGCAACCAGTGCAGAGCCCGGAGCACAGGTGTTATATGCTCCCGACGACCCATCCCCGAAAGGAGGCAGGCTGCCGCATTCTACACTAGCTGCAGCCTCCGAACCAGGCACAAGGGAAGCCCCACGTAGAGCACGTTGCAGTCGTCCAGCCTCGTGGTGACAAAGGCATGAATGAGGGAGGCCAGGTCCGGGCCGGAGACTAACGGACACAGCCTCCGTACCAGATGCAACTGGTGAAAGGCAGACTTTGCGACTGCCTCCACCTGCCGCTCCAGGTGGAGATCTGCGTCCAGCACCACCCCCAAACTCCGGACCTGCTGAGCTTTAGGCGGGCTGACCCCTCTGTGAGGATTGGGGGCTGGAGGGGGGGGGGGAGATTGTAATTTGTATTTATTTACTTATTTGTTTGTTTATTTATTTACTTCATTTGACTTCTTGGCCACCCTATCCTGCCACAGCCGCTTGGGGTGGCTCACAACATCTTAAAACCTATAAAAATAACAATATAAAAATATAATAAATAGTATACATAATAAATACTACAAAACAGCAATACAAAACCTAAATAATATATCCCAGGTGGAGCTAAAAACTTCTCCCCTCCCAACCCCCTGCCCTTCACCCATCTCCCTCATCAGAAGCCTGGCGGAACAGCCAAGTCTTACAGTGGGCAATTTTACACAGATGTTAAAGTTCCGGATTTTTCAATCTTCTGGGTTTACAAGTCCATAAGTAAGTTCTGGATTTCTTTCTTTCTCTCTCTCTCACTCACTCGCTCACTCACTCACTGACTCACTCACACAAAACTCTGAGGCAGTTTCTGAATGCCTTCTTCACACAAACACTGCCCTGAGGCAGCCTAAAGTAGCCACAGCTGTAGATGTGACAGGCTGCCATGGAAACCAAGTGACCACAGCTGCCTGGAGCAAACCAGTTTACCAGGAGAACATTTTACACACAAAAGTTCTGGGAGAAGTTCTAAGCAGAATTTCAAAGATCCGGATGTTTAAGATCTGGGTGAGTGATTTAGACACACAGAAAGTTCATGATGTAACAGCAAACATCCAGGAGATATGTGTGTGTAAAAACACCCATTGTCAGAACACCCCAGAGTTCTGAAGGAACTCAAATATGAAATTACAGACCTATGTTAGGTTACAAATTACTATCGCTAAAATCTGCCACTGTACTGGAGGACTGGAGGGTGGGAAATGTAATCTCAATATTTAAAAAAGGATCCAGAGGTGAATCTGGAAACTACAGACCGGTAAGCTTGACATCTGTGTTGGACAAAATGGTGGAAACTATAAGAACAGAATCGCTGGGCAGGTTGATAAATATGGCTTAATGGAGAAGAGTCAACATGGATTAAGCAAAGGTAAGTCATGCCTTACTAATCTGTTGGAATTCTTTGAGGGTGTAAATAAGCATGTGGACAAGGGAGACCTGGTAGATACAGTGTACCTGGATTTCCAGAAAGCATTTTATAAGGTCCCACGTAAAAGACTCTTGAGAAAATTAAAAAGTCTTGGGATAGGAGGTAGTGTCTTACTATGGATCGGTAACTGGTTAAAGGATAGGAAGCAAAGAGTAGTACTGAATGGTCAGTTTTCACAATGGAGAGATGTAAAAAGTGGTGTGCCCCAGGGATCTGTATTGGGACCGGTGATGTTTAATGTATTAGTTAATGATCTGGAAAAGGGCGTTAATCGAGAAGTGACCAAATTTGCAGAGGGCATGAAGTTATTCAAGGTAGTTAAAACACAAGCAGACTGTGAAAAACTGCAACAGGATCTTACGAGACTGGGTGCCTGAGCATTTACATGGCAGATGAGATTTAATGTGGACAAGTGCAAAGTGATGCACATAGGGAAAAATAACCCAAACTATGCATACACAATGCTGCGTACTAAGCTAGGAGTTACTACTCAGGAAAAAGATCAGGGAGTGATTGTGGACAATACACTGAAATCCTCAGCCCAGTGTGCAGCAGCAGTCAAAAAAGCAAACCATGTTAGGAGTTATTCGCAAAGGAATAGAGAATAAAACGGAGGATGTCATAATGCCTCTATACAAATCAATGGTGCCACCGCACCTGCAACATTGTGTGCAGTTCTGGTTGCCCCATCTCAAAAAAGACATAGTTGAACTAGAAAAGGTACAGAGAAGGGCAATGAGAATGATAAAGGGTATGGAATGGCTTCCATACAAAGAGAGGCTTGACAAGCTGGGTCTCTTCAGCTTAGATAAGAAAAGACTGAGAAGGAACATGCTAGAGGTTTATAAAATCTTGAGTGGTATGGAAAGAGTAGATAGCAAATGGTTATTTACCCTCTCAAAAAGTACTACAACTAGGGGACGCTCCATGAAACTAGCTGCTGGCAGATTTAAAACAAATAAAAGGAAGTACTTTTTCACTCAACGCATAATTAACTTATGGAATTTGTTGCCAGAGGACATTGTCAGGGCCAGTAGTAGAGCTGGGTTTAAATGGATACGTTCTTGGAGAGTAGGTTCGTTAATGGCTATTAACCATGTAGCTTACGGGATGAANGTGAACAATGGGGAATGGATTGCCCATTGTGACTGTTGATTCTTCTCCCATGCACTCGAGATTGGCCACTGTCGGAGGACAGGATGTTGGGCTTGATGGACCATTGGTCTGACTCAGTATGGCACTACTTACGTTTTTATGTCTCTGAAAAGTGGGGCGGTCTGGAGCCAGACAGACCTCCGGTGGGAGGGAGTTCCACAGCTGTGGTGCCGCCACCAAGAACGCCCCCATCATCGCCATCAGAGGAAGGTGCCCCAGCTGACTGCAGGGGTCGATCCAGGACCCAGTCGGGTGAGACAATCCTGCAGATAGGCGGTACGCCACCCGCAAGGCCCTGGGGAGAAGATGAACAATCACCCAGCACCACACGTTGAGTTCTACTAGCTAGGAAGGAACGGAACCATTCCAGACCCGTTCCATCCACCCCAGCTCGGTCCTGCAAGCAAGTCCCCAACATCTCGTGGTCAATGGTATGAAATGCAGCCAAAAGATTTAATAAGATCAACAGGATTGATCGACCGTGGTCCAGCTCATGGCAAAAGTCATTGACCAAGGCCACAAGCGCAGTCTTGGTGCCAAAACCTGGATGAAACCAGACTGCAAAGGAACTAGAAAACTGATACAGTCCAGATGCCCCTGAAACTGCTGCGCCACCACCCGTTCAATAACCTCCCCTAAGGGTAGAGGCTGGCTGATGGCTGGCCAGGGAGTCAACATCCAAAGATGATTTCTTGAGCAGAGGCTGCACAACTGCTTCCTTGAGGAAGCATGGCACTCTACTCTCCTTAAGGGAGGCGTTGGCCATCCCAGCCAACAACGGCCCCAGTGTCACCCAGTAGGCCTAAACCAGTCATGACAGGTATGGATCTAATTCACAACAGGTGGCCCTAACTGCCCCAAGGACATCCTTAACATCAGCAGGCAACACCCACTGAAACTGATCCCATAAAACAGGGCAAGATGGGGCTTCCATTACCTCTGGTTCTCCTACTGCCATAAGCGCAGCATCGAAGTCGTGCTGAATACGAGCAGTTTTATCCACAAAATAGTCAACAAAAAGATCACGGTCAGCACTGGAGAATTCCAGTTCCAGGCAGAGGGAGGCCGGACTGACCAGCCCCCTTGCCCCCCGGAAAAGCTCCGCTGGATGCAATTTTGCGGATGCTATGAGTGCATCAAAGAACCTCTTGTTTGCTGCTCGCACAGCCATGGCATAGGTTTGTAAACTAACTTTATGCCACATTTGGTCGGCTTCAGGGCAAGAACAATGCCACTGTCACTTCAACCGCCACCCTTCCCGCTTCAGCTGTCGAAGGTCCTCCGTACACCAAGGGGACCTGCGTTGTTGGCAGTCAGGAAGCGGACACCTAGGAGCTGTTCGGTCGATGGCCTCAGTCAGCAAAGTATTCCAAAGAGCCACTAGATGATTGAGTGAACGACCTTGGAGATCAAGGGTAACTACCTGAGAGCATTCCCAAACCGCTCCGGTTCCATAAGTCTCCAGGGGCGAACCAACCGAACTGATTCCGCACCTTTCCAGGGGCAGACATGCACCAGGAGACCAGCCTGAAGGAGGTAATGATCTGTCCATGACAAGGGCACAGCTGATACCTCCCCCACCAATGGATCAAGTCAAGGCCTGTGCAGAATATCAGGTCCAGGATATGTCCCCCATCATGTGTCGGGCCAACAACCAATTGAGACAGTCCCATGGTTCGCCATGGCAACCATTAACTCATGCTCTGCCCTCCAAACATAAAATTGAGTTTTAACTCTTTGTGGTTTTCATTGGAGTTTTATAATTTTATGTAAAATATTTTCTATGTTTTTGTAAGCTGCTATGAGTATGTGGGAGAAGAGCGGGGTATAAATCAGTAATAATAATTAATAATAGTTAAGCCGTATGATTAAGTTTCACTGGAGTTGGAGATGTGCTTTGTTAAAAATATGCATAAAATAAATCACATACCTAAGTTCTGTCTTTAACAGAACTGGACTTAGAGCAAACCACATTCACAGTGCACTTTGAGCCATTTTAGGTTTCCAGTGTAACCAACTTTTTGTGAAGTGTGAACAGAATATTATGTATCCGTGAAATTCAGACTTGGTCTGTGCTTAATATTTTACTTGTTGATCATTACCAGTTCATATTTGTTTAGTGTATGAGTGGGAACCTTCAGCCCATGGACCAAATCTGGGCTGCGGTGGTGGTGTTTTTTATTTGGCCCCTTTCCAGTTCTTGGAACAAGAGGTAGCCCGGATCCCGAAAGGCCCCCTCTTCAATGCTACAGTCTTTGCTGCCACTCACCTTCAGTTGAAGCAACTCCAAGAGGCCAGCGAGGCCGAGGAATCAAACATTCGAGACCGAATGACTAGTAGAGAGGGTAAACTGTGGATGAAACAAGGTTGCATTGTAGTGCCTCCTTCGTGCAGACAGAAGATTCTGCAGGCCCATCATGAGCCGGCCATCCGGGACCCCGTCGTACCCTTCAGATGATCCAGCAGGCATTTTGGTGGCCGTCCATGGGCCGAGATGTGCTTCAACATGTGGAACAGTACACCATTTGCGCACAAACCAAGGTTCCTCGTAAAACCCCGCAGGGACTTCTCCAGCTTTTGCTGACTCCGCAGGGGCCATGGCAGCGCGTGGGACTCGCTTTTATCGTGGACCTTCCCCTCTCCAAGGTGTACAATACCATATTGGTAATCGTAGACCATTTCACCAAAATGGCTCATTTTGTGGCATGCAAGGGACTACCGTCAGCCTGCAAGGGACTACCATCAGCCCGCCACACGACTTTGTTATTTATATGGCATGTAGTAAAACTGCATGGGTGGCCCCTTGAGATCCTCAGTGATCGGGGAACGCAATTTGTTTCTCGATTTTGGAAGGCTCTATTTTCGGCTCTCCACGTTTCCCTCAAACCTACCACTGCATATCACCCCCAAGCCAGCGGCCAGGTCGAATGTATTAATCAGAATTTAGAGCAATATCTACACTGCTACACAAACTACCTGCAGGATGACTGGTACGCGTGGTTACCTCTTGCAGAATTTGCCTTAAATAATGCTCCAAATGCCTCTATTGGGGAATCCCCTTTTTTCATCTCCACTGGCTACCACCCACAAATTGGCATCCCCGACCATCCCGCCATACAGGTCTCTGCGGGCAGTGCCCTAGTTCAACGGATCTGAGAAGCCCAACACGTTGCAAGGGCTACCTTAGACCAATCTCGTCAACGATACAAACAAGCTGCAGATAAAAATCGAACGGTGACTTCCCCCCCCCCCCCTTAGCACCTGGGGATCTTGTCTGGATCAGCCGATGACACTATCCATCCGCCTGCCCATCCGCGAAACTAGACGTTCGATACATTGGTCCATATCCGATACTCCGACGAGTGAATGAGGTGATGTACACCGTGCAGTTGCCCCCACATCTCCAACTACACCCCAACTTCCACCGTCTCTCTCCAGAAACGAGCCCACCCTGGCACGTTGATCAATCCTGAGGAACCCCCTCCGCCTCTAAGCATCTCTCCTGAGGGACCTGAGTATGAATTTTGGGCTATCCTTGACTCTCGTCTTCACTATGGCCGCTACCAATACTTGGTGGATTGGGCTGGCTTCGGGCCAGATGACCGTTCCTGGGAGCCGGCGTCTGGGGTATCACCCCCCCCGGTTGGTCTGAGCCTTTCATCTTCAACACCCCTGAAAGCCCATCCCATCCTGGACCCTTGGGTGGGGACCACGACGGGGCGGTACTGTCAGGGCTCCCCGCCGGGGCCGCCTTTGGTGGGGATGCCAGCCCCGGGGCGGTGCCTCACTTTTACTTTCCCCCCTGGGGGCTCCATCAGGCACAACCTCGCCAGCCACGGGGCGCTGGGGACTCTCCCGGGCGCCCGCAGCATCAGCTGATCTGCAGGAGGTTGAGGTGGATCCAAGGCAGAGGGCTGATGAGGTGGAGCCAAGGCAGAGGGCTGATGAGGCTGCGCCCCCTAGACACCGTTCAGCGCGCCTCCAGGCATGCACGGGGGGCAGGGCCTCAGGTAGAAAACCCAGCGCCGCACTTCAGTCGGCGCTGGTGATTGATGTGGAGAGACCAGCCGAAAGCAAGCTAAGTGACTGAGAATACTTGTGCGAGAGAAACCGGAGTGATTTGATAGAGAGCGAGCGAGTGCTGGAACCCTTCCCCCTTGGACCCTTGTGTAAGTGTGACGAGCGTGGGTACGTGCGGGCTCCCTTCCCCCATCTCCCTGTGAGCATTCCCCGTTTTCCCCTTTCCCCTGCGCCTGGGTCCCCCTGCCTTACTTCCCCCCCAGTACACCGTTTGTTCCTCCCCCTCAGGTGTGGGTTATCAGTGGTACGTGCGTGGGAATTGTCCCGAGGCTCCCTGTAATCGCTTGGCGCCCTGTGATGATACGGATCTTGCCTCAGTGAGGCTTATTGATCCACCCAATATCCTGAGGGGCTTTTATATCTCAATAGATCCTTCCAAGCGAGAGCTCGGGCGTGTGAGTGGTAGTGGGTGCAAAAGGTTGGATCCCCTGAAGGTTAGGCCCCGAGTCCCCTTCCTTGTGTCCCCCTACCCCCATACCAACATCTTTATAAACACCCCCCTCTAAGACTGCTTGCAGACGAGCGCAGGGGAACTTCCGGAAGCGATCCTGGGACACTCCACTCGTTTGTGTATGTGAGGGGTGTTAGCCCGTTTCTACTGTGATTTCCATCCCGCAGTGCAGGGCTCAAAAATCTAGCCCTGCATTGCATGATGGAAATTGCACTAGAAACAGACTTTCCTGCCACACATGAGCAGAGCGTCCCAGGATTGAACCTTCTGGGATCTCTGCTCCCGGAAGTTCCCCTGCCCCCTGTGCTTGTCTGCAAGCGACCTAACTCTTATCCAGTCCTCAATGCTTGTTCTAATTTTTAAAGTGCCTTGCAGGGGGAATGGAAATATGTGATTATTTGCTTATAAAATTATGGGACAAAAAGCTAAAATGTCACGTATGTTATCCAAATCATATTTGACATTTTAGGTTTTTGTTTCACCAGAGAACTTAGTTATTTTCTTATGTATTTAAATTCACAAATGTATATTAGAATGATCTAACTGTATCATTATGCCATGTAGACATAAGTAATTTTAATCTACAACAATGTTTGTTTTCCACAGATATAGTCATGCAAATAGCATCCAGGAACCACAAATGGTTTAATGCCATTATGAGATGCCAATGTTTCTTTGTTTCTATTTCACCCTTCCCCTAGGGCTCGGGGGATTACATAAAATACAAAATACAATTTAAACTTCCTTTAAAAAACTTCATTCAAAGAAAAACCCACCGTCACCTTACCCTAATTCTGCCTGCAAAATGCTTTACCAAAAATAAAAGTTTTACACTACAACGTTTAAAAACGGGGATACTACATTAGCTTTGTGCATGTGCAAGTTGCATGGCAAAGTAATGTGCTAGGCTCAAGTGGGCACCAAATCCTCATTCCCAGAGATAGGAATCAGTGCCCATTGCCTGCTCTCACTTACGATCTACACTGAAGTTCGTTCTAACCCCTCGTAAGTACATCCCAGGTAGAGTGGTGTATTCTGAACTAACATTACCGAAGCAGCCTGACTCACTGACCATGATTATACTGCACAAAGAGGATTTGTTACCCAGTCAACTCTAAAAGTTCAGTCATGCTGCCTCCTCTCTAAGAGTAGGAGCCTCTGTCCTCACTTGTTTGGAGTGATAAGTACCTCCCACCTCAGCTATAGCCTCACTTAAACCCTGAGCTTGTGTGAACGGGGTGGTGGTGTTGTGTTAAAGTGAATTAAGAGGTACTTTAAAAGCAGTCAAGAGAACAAACAAACAAAAGGAAGTGCTCTTCCACACGATGCACCTATGGAACTAATAAGCATGGGACGTGTGAAAAGGCACTTTCTTTTGTTGCTCACATGAGCAGCTTGGCTAATAGCCATTGATACCATTTCATTTATGAAATTATTAGGCTGCTTGCACATGAGACAAAAGGGTGGGGGAACTTCGAGGAGCTGAAATGATGGCAGGGGGAATCGCAACCTGACAAGCAGAGCTCTCTCAGAATGGAGAGAAAAAGCCTGGCCTCCCATTATAAAGAGCTGCAGTGTCCTCCCCCAGAGTCCCCCTGATTGGTTGGGGGAGGCAGCAGGCAATGAGCAATCACAGAGTTCCATGAGACTGCTGGGGCCTGCTTGCGCTGCTCATTGGCCAATGATACATCCATCAGATACTGCTGAGCTGCTTGCCCCTCCCAACACAGGCACAGCTCAAGAGTTCAACCCTGTTTAGGGCTCCGAGATGTCTGCTCCCTCCTCCCCTCTCCACATTTCCCCTTCAAAACCCAACTGCCACAGCACTAATAATAACGATAATGACAGTCATTTTTGTTATCGTTGTCATTCTCGATTGTCGTTTTCGTTATTGCAATAACGAAAATGACAATTTTTGTTATTGTTATTGTAATAACAAAAATGACATGCACACCCCTACTGAGCAGCTCAGATACCTTGGATCCTCTGTATAGTGATATTGGCACAAACTTTGCTACACCCCTAGCAGCTACTGATCTCTAGTAACTTTCCAAATATTGCTCTTTTTGAGATAGACTGTAAATATTATGGAACAGTTAATATTTATTTACTTATCTTTACTGGAATTAGCTTTATGTACAGAAAGCTAAATAAATAATGTTATCTTGGATGCAATCAACATTCAAAGGGAAGTTTGACATACATTGTGTCCTTAATATTACAAAGATATCCCTGTCCATAGAGCTGTATTTAACTTATCAATGTGTGTTTTTCTTGTGACAAGTATTAACTTGGAAAAAAGGGACCTCACATAATGTATTTGGCATGGTTACATATGTGTTCCCTGATTTGTAACTGCACGTTTGTTCTTGTGAAAGCAATCATTGCTTTTATTTAAGGAAAACCAGGAACCAAGTGTTGTGATACTTATTCTCTGTTGTAGAGCAATGTTCATACAACAGGGGTGAGGACCTTTCTCCTTCCTGTGAGCCACGTTGAAACCTAGTACAAGCTTCAGGGGGCAGATGGAATTAGAGTGGGGTAAGGGGCTTTTAAGTAGTGTGCTCAGGGTTGGGGTGTGTGTGGAAGGAGAGTCTACATCATGGATCTATGCAATAGATTCATCCCCTATCGTAGAGTACATGCCCTCATCTCTGCCCCTTTCCCTAGTTCACTCTTTCAGCATTTGTGGAGAGGAACTAGATCCACAGACCAGATCCAGGCACTGGGAAGGTATCAAATAAAAAACACCTGCAGACCAGATTTGGCCCATGGGCTGAAAGTTCTACACCCCTGTTTTACAGTCAAGTTCATGGTAATGGTTTTATTTTTTTATTTAAATTTATATGCCACCTTTCCCATCAAGGCTATGGCATCTTACAATAAATAAAAACATCGAAAAGACGAGTTACCCCCCACAACTATTCCTTTAACTCCTCGCCCCAAACCCACCCAACCTTATCCCTGCTTGCCAAACTCCTCTCCAAATAAAAAGGTCTTAAATAGGGCTCAGAATAGGGCTTGGTATTCAGAATGACTTGGTTTTTACCAAGTATTCCAGTATTCAACTTGGTTTTACTGCGTAACCGAGGAATTGTCCCAGTACTCAGTAAATCCTAAATTGAGCAAAAGGGGAAAGGGACAGGGAAGGGGGCAGGGGGAATGGGGAGTAGGCAGGAAGGGAAACCAGGGGCATATAGCCCCTTATAGGGGTGTTACCTGCCTCTGTATAAGTACTCGGTACAAAGTATTTTACCAAGTACTGAGTATTTGGCCATGTTACCGAGGACCCGCCAAACATTTGGGTCTGATCCTCGGAAACTCAAAAATACAAATATTTTTTTCTACTATTCAGTTCAGCCCTAGTCTTAAAATATTTTTGGAAGATGAACAAGCTCGAGCTTAAATGAACCTCTAAGGGGAGGGAGTTTCATAATTGTGGGTCAGCCACCAAGCACACCTCTCTGAGTGACCTATCTGTAAAGAAATTCATGGGCAGATGGTACCCTGCAAAAGGGCACTCCCAGCTGACCTCAGAAGCCACATTGGGACATGAAGAAGGAGGGAGTCTTTCAGATACCTGGAGCCCAAACTGTTTAGGACTTTATAGGTCAAAATCATACCTTGTACCATGCCCGTAAAGCTATTGGCAGCCAGGGCAGACCCTGCTGTAATGTGCCACCCCCAAAAGAAGGTGGGCTGCCACATTCTGCACCAAGTGCAGCTTCCAAACAATCATCAAGGGCAGTCCCACGTAGAGCATATTGCAGTAGTCTAGCCTTGAGGTTATGACAGCATGGACAACGGTGGCTAAATCCGAATCTGATAACAAAGGTCACAGCCTTCTCAACAGATATAATTGGTAAAAAGCGTTCCTGGTCTCTGCTGCCACCTGACTATTCAGGGGCAGTAATGAATCCAAGAACAACCTAAGGCTGCAAACCTGGGTGATTAAAGGACTCCAGTAATAATAGGAGCCCCTCTGTCTCCCAGATCATATAGCTGGCCAACCGTTATCACTTCAGTCTCTTTATGGATTCAGCTTCAGTTGGCTCACCTGCACCAAGTCTTCAATGACAGCCAGGCACTGGTCGGGTAAGCACTGTGACTACGGGACCTTGGTCAAATGAAAAAGAGGGAGAGAGCTGGTGTCATCCATATACTGATGACACTTCATTCTAAATATATAATCTCACTTGGGGGCTTAAAATACACATTGAACAGGAGTAGGGACAAGATTGAATCCTGCAAAACCCCGCAAGGGAGCTCCTGAGAGGGTGACCACCCTCTGAGATTTCCCAGCCAGGAATGAGCGGAACCACTCAAAGGCAGTCCTGTGAACCCCTTCCAGGTCGTGCAGCCATGCCAACACCACCCCATGATCAACTGTATCAAAGGCCACCAAAAACTCTAACCACAACCAACAGGGTACAATTGTCCTTGTTGATTGCTAAACGGAAGTCTTCTACCAAGGCCACAAGCGCAGTGCCATGCCCGGGACAAAATCCTGACTGACATGAATCTAGGAATCCAATAGCATCAAGGTGCACCTTAAGCTGTGAGGTAACCACCTGTTCAGTCCCTAAAATGGGAAGACTAGAGACGGGGTGATACCTGGCAGGGGAGTCAACGTCAAGACATGTTTTTTTCAGCAGGGGCCAGATAACTGCAGTTTTGAGGCACTCTGATGACCCCAGCCATCAATAGCCCCAACGTCTCCCTGCTAACTTTAACTAGTCAGGACGGACATGGGTCTAATTTACATCTGGTTAGATTAGGGTATAAGGAGCTGCCTAATTGAATGAGACCAATGGTCCATCTTAGCCCAATATTGTCGCAACCTGACACAGCAGCAGGATTTCAAATCTGGCTCTCTAGCAGAGGCCTCACCCATGCGTGCTACCTGAGACTCTCCAGGATATAAGGCAGAGGCCTCATCGTGCTACCAGAGATCCTGAATTGGAGATGCTGGGGGATTGAACTTGGGACCTTATACATGCAAAGCATGCGCTCTACCACCTGAGCCACGGCTCTCCCCAAAGGTGCCCACAAAACATACCCTCTGCATCAGTGGGTGAAACTGACTGAAGCCAATCCAAGCAAACCGAAAGAGACTGAGCCTCCCCATTCCCCAAACTCAGAGGCCACCTTTAAACGAGGCGCTTAGAAGTGCCTCCGGAGTCCCGCATTCAAGAAGAAAGCTGCGCCGGGAGTGTGTATGCGCTCCCTGCGCTACTGGAAGTGATGTGCTGCCCGTTCTCAGCAGCGACGGTGGTTGAAGATGCGGGGCTTTGAAGAAGTGCATTCTGAAAGCCTGCTTTATGAGGCTTTCAGAATGCGCCTCTTCAAAGCTTCGCATCTCCAGCCGCCGTGTCTGCCAAGAACAGGCAGCACAGCACTTCCGGTAGCACGGGGAGCACGTAAACACTCCCCACGTGACTTCCTTCTTGAATGCAGGCTTCTGGAGGTGCTTCTAAGCACCTTGTTTAAAAGTGGCCTGACTCTGCATCCAAACCAGCAGTTCCCAAGTCAAGACAAATACGAACGACTTTACTGGCAAAGTAGGCAATAAACTCATCACAGTAGACAACTAATGACTCTAACTCCAGGTGGAGACAGCCAGGATTTAGCAGGCTATTCACCTCCGAGAAGAGCTCTGCTGAACGGTACTTTGCAGATGCTACACTGCCATGGCATAGTCCTTCAAAAATGATCTATGCCACATTCGGTGGCTTTGGTCCAAGTTAAGCACCGACTGCACTCTAACTGCCTGCCCTCCTGCTTTAGTAGCCTCAGGTCCTCCATATAACAAGAAGACCTGCACTGCTGCCATTGAGGAAGCAGATGCCTGGGTGCCACTACGTTGATGGCCTGAGTCAATGTACTGTATCGCAGATCAAGGGACGAAGGTGGTTTGGTGAGCAGGGGAGGCATTGGAGTGCGAGAGAGGGGACAGAGGAGAAGCGGAGTTCACAGACTGGAGTACGGAGGGAAATTAGCGCAGAGAGGTAGTGGGGAGCAAGTTTGTGAAGAGCTTTATAGGTGAAGACTAGGAGTTTGTGCAGGATTCATTCAGGAAGGGGGAACCAGTGAAGAGAAGAGAGGAGGGGATGCACGTGGTCGAAGCGAGATAACCCTGGCAGCAGAGTTTTGGACAGAGATAAGGGGAGAAAGGTGAGAGCGGGGGAGTGAGTGAGAAGGAGGTTACAGTAATCGAGGTGAGAGATGACCAGGGTGTGAACAAGGGTTTTGGCAGAGGATACAGAGAGAAAAGGGCAAATTTTAGCAATGTAATGGAGAGAGAAGTGACAGGATTTGGCAATAGAGTCAATGTAGGGTTTAAAAGAAAGGGGTGAGTCAAAGATGAATCCTAAGCTATGGGCTTGGGGGACGGGAAGGATGGTGACCTCCGTTGATAAGGATCATCAGGGAGGAGGGAGAGGAAGGATGGGGTTGGGGGGGGAGAGATAAGGAGTTCCGTTTTAGCCATGTTGAGTTTGAGTTGAGGTTGAGACATCCAGGTAGAGATATCAGAGAGACAGTTGGTGAGGTGAGCTTGAATAGATGGGGAGAGAGAGAGAGGGAGCAGAGAGAGAGAGAGTTGAATGTCATCAGCATAGAGGTGATATTGGAAGCCATGGGAGGCAATCTGTTTGCTTAGGAACAGGGTGTAGGTAGAGAAGAGAAGAGGGCCAAGGACAGAGCGTTGGTGAACACCAACCAAGAGGGGAAAGGAGAAGGAGGTGGAGTTGGCAAGAGCCACCTTGAAGGAGTGGTCAGAGAGGTAGGAGGGGAACAAGTCGAGGATGGTGCCATGGAAGCCAAGGGAGTGAAGTGAGTGACACTACCTAAGAAGGCTGCAGCAGGGGATATACTGGGTGGTGTTATTGGAAAGAAGAAGAGTTTTCTATACAACAGGTGTTATACCCTCCTCAGTGGGACCTTTTGTTACTTCATCCTAAGAATTCTATGGGGCTTTTTAGCTTTAGTCCTGTATATTAATATATTCTAAAACCGAGAAAAGTATGAAATAATTGATTAGTCAATTAATAGAATATTGTAAACTAAATGGCTTGGAAATAAACAATAAAAAATCAAATATCATGGTACTGGGAAGGAAGACAACGGCAGTGGAGTGGAAAATAAGGGGAAAGAGTTTCAAACCTACTCAATTGTTCCCCTATTTAGGGGTTAATTTCTCCAATAGAGGCACTTGGAGTGGACATATTAAAGCTAGAGTAGGTAAAGTTTTGAGAGCTACAGGAAGTATCATATGAGCGGTTAATATCTCAAGGGATGTACTGATCTCTACTTTTTTACAATCTTGTCAACTCAAGATACACCCCATGGCCTCCTTCAGGTTAGAAATTGTCCCCTGCCCGAATGTGATAGAATTGGAAAGGGCACAAAGCTAGTTTCTGCGCCGCTTACTGAGGGTGGGAAATTATGTACCAGGAGCAATTGTACGTGCTGAAACGGGCACCTTCCCTATAGCATACTTTGGGAAACTTGCATATATGAGATTCTGGCTGAGGCTACTGAGTCAACGGGAAGATGTGCTTACTGTTCAGTGCCTAATGGAAGAGGAACATACTGGCACAAGAGCGTACTCCTGGTTAAATTAGTTAGCCTCCCTACTCAGAAGCATGGGATTTTCTTTCATGCTTTTTGGGGAGAAACCTCTAGCTGCCATCAAAACAATGTTATATCTTAGACTTAAAGATATTACTATGCAAGAAGAACTTGCTGTAGTGGAGCCGTGGCTAGGCCGAGTGAAAGGAAGTTTCTCCTTTGAATGTTACCTTGATATATATTGTCTAATAGAACATTGAGGAGAAATTATACTCCTTTGAGATTCCAATTAATACAAACCATGGTCTTAGAAGGAAGGTATAACAGAACCAAATATGAATCCTGTATTTGCACTTGCAGTCTGAGAGAAGTTGAAACCACGGAGCATCTCTTATTAAGATGTCCTTATTACCGAAGCCTAAGAGATAGTTGGCTACCCACACTGCTCCATAAGGCTAGGGAGACAGAGGCGGAAAACACCTATAAGTTTCTGCTTAATAGGACAGCAAAGGAAGATTTAATTGCAGTAGCTTTGTACATTGGACTCACAGAAAAGAAAAGACAGATGGTGATGGCAGGTATTAAGAAATATTTGCTATAGGATGAATAATTAGGGCATGGATAACAAAAAGGTCTAGATCATCATAGGCAATGGTACCTTATAGTCACCTGTGTTTGAATATGTCCTGTGTTATATGGTGTCATTTAAGACACATGGATGATGGTGGGGATTTAAATATGTACATTAAATAGTTAAACTTAAGTGTGGGTCTGCCTATGGAATAAGTAAGACCTACGTTAGGTGCTGGTGCTTAGGTTGGAGCAGAGGTTGCTTGGCTATAGCAGTATGATGATAATGAGTTTGGGCAGATGTTGGTACCCTCGGCTGACATCCAAGGCTGTGACAGAACATAAGAGAAGAGGCAGTCTTTCAGATACCTGCAGCCCATGCTATTTAGGGATTTATAGGTCAAAACCAGCACCTTGGATCATGCCTGAAAGTTACTAGCAGTCAATGAAGTCTCTTGAGTACTGGTGTAATGTGCTCTTGGCGATCCACCCCCAACCGAAGGTGGGCCGCCACATTCTGCATCAACTGCAGCTTCTGAATGGTCATCACGGGCAGCCCTGTGTAGAGCACCTTGCAGTAGTCTAGCCTCAAGGTTACAAAGGCATGGATGACAGTGGCCAGGTCCATATCTGATATTTTTTTAAAACAAAAAGGTTTAAAACAAAAAACTTCATCAGATGAAGTTGGTGAAAAGTGCTCCTGGCCACCACCACAACTTAGCAGTCCAGGCACAGCAGTGGATGCAAGGGTATGCCAAGGCTGCGAACGTGGGTGACCCAAGGAAGGCCAGATCCCATCAATAACAGGGGTTCCTATGGCCCCCAGATCACAAGGCTGGTCAACTATCATCACTTTGGGCTTGTCTGATGAAAAAGAGAGACCTTGTCTGGGTCAAATGAAAAAGAGAGAGATCAGCATTAAAGCTGAAACTCTATCTCCATATTCTCGCTTTTCTCAATGGGAATCAGGGTTCTTGGCTCGTTCTGAGAATTGCCTGGATTCTCGCAGAGAAAGGAGAGACTCTCAAGAACAGCCCCCCACCCACTGTGCCCTTGGAAAAAAAGAGGGAGGGGCTTTTTATTCACCTGGCTGCCTCTCTGACTCCAGGAGGACTGCTCCATCTGCTGGGTCTCATTGCTGAATCTCTCCACACTGGACTTCTCTGCAGGGGAAGGGGGGAAGCTTCCGAGGAAGAGGCAAATGGTTTTGTTGTTTTTAAAAAAATCACACTGCATGCTCAAAATTTCTGACAGGGCCATTCTGAGCATGTGCAGCCCTTTTCCAAAATGGTGCTGGCAGCATCAGCATTATTTTGGAAAAGGGCAGCCAGTCTGCACTTGCTCAGAATGGCTATGGTGGCCAGTTTGAGCATGCACAGTGATTTTGTGTTGTTTGCATCCCCTTTGGAGGCTTCGCCGGCCGTTCTGCAGAGAAGCCGAGCAGGGAGAGATCCGGTGGCGAGATCCAGCAGCTGAAGCAGTCCCTCTGGACTCGGAGAGGCAGTCAGGTGAGTAAAAGCCCCCCTTTGGCATCAGATACACATTAAACAGAAGTGGAGACAAGATGGAAACCTACAGGGCAGCTCCTGGCGGGATGATGAGCCACAATCCATTACCCCCCCTCTGGGTCCTCCTAGTTAGGAATGAGCAGAATCACTCAATAGCGCACACACACCTCCAGGTCCCGTAGCTGTGTCAACAACATCTCGTGATCAACCGTATCAAAGGCTGCTGAAAGATCTAACAAACATCGACAGGGTACAATTTCCCCTGTTGATTTCCAATCGGAAATCATTAACCAAGGCCACCAGCGTGGTCTCAGTACCATGCCCAGGACGAAAGCCTGACTGACACGGATCCAGGAATCCAAAAGCATCAAGGTGTGCATGGAGCTGTGAGGCAACAACCTGTTCAATAACCTTCCCTAAAAAGGGAGGGTTAGAGACGGGGCAATAGTTGACAAGGGAGTGAGCATCAAAAGATGGTTTCTTGAGCAGGAGACAGATGACCACAATTTTGAGGCTGTCAGGCACCCTGCCCTCCAAAGGGAGACAGTGAGACACTAACAACCCCAGCCAGCAATGGATCCAGTGTTTCCCGACTAACTTTCACCAGCTAGGATGAGCATGGATCCAGTTCACAACTGGTTGCCTGCACCACTTCCATCACATCCTCCGCATTAGTGGGAGAGACTAATTGAAACTGATCCAGGCAAACCAGACAAGACCGAGCCTCCCCAAACTGACTCTGTACCCAAACTAGCAGTGTCCAAGTCGAGCCAAATTCGAGCAACTTTTAAAACTTGTGGAATTTGTTGCCAGATGATGTGGTCCAGGCCAGTTATATAGCTTGGTTTAAGAAAGGATTGGATAAGTCCTTTAACAGCTATTAGCCAAGTAGGTTTAGGGGATGTAACTTCTTGCTGTTGGGAGCTGGGAGTGAACAACAGGGAATGGATTGCCCATTGAGACCTGTTGGGTACTTCTCCCAAGCGACTGAGATGGGCCACTGTCGGAGACAGGATGCTGGGCTTGATGGACTATTGGTCTGACCCAGTATGGCACTTCTTACGATGTCCAAGTTGGTGGCAAACTCATTACAGCAGGCTGCTAATGACTAACGCCATATGTATGATTTGTGAAGCATTTCTTTATGCTTTAGTCACCGTTAAGCTGCATCAACACACAGACAAGCTTGTTTGATGGAAAAGATAAACATTACATCAGCTAACAAGAGTATCTCTGACTTTGCATATAAGAAGAAGGGCTTCTAGATTGTTTAGGAAAAGTTATATCATCCAGCTGTGGAATATCACACACACGCTCCAGAATGTACCAACATCTTTATTTTAAAAGAACATAATAAACACAGAAAGCCATCGCTGTTTTTTTTATCTGCTGCATGCCATAGCTGTGTGTGGAAAGAAAAGCATGGTCAGTCATCACTGGTGCCTCTTTCAAGCCCTATCAATTTACTATTAGTACTTGCCTGTCCTTCTCCATGTACTCATCTTTGCAAGTTCTAGGACTTGAAAAGTGTTCCGATAAGACTAGACAGCCTGTACATTTTCAGGTAAAAACAAACTTTTTGCATCTTTCTGAAGTAGCATTCACGTTTCATTCATAAAATTACTATGCCTGGTTTCATTTTGTAAGTTTTTTGAAACAGTGAAAACCCAGGAAAATGGAAGTTTGGAAAACATTGGTGAAGCTTGCAGTGCTTATTTGCGTTGGAGATGTCAGATAGGATACTAAGTAGGAAAACAATATGCTCTGGTTTTGTGGGATTCTATATGTTCTGAGTTGTACTGCAGAATTTTTGAAGGTGTTCTCTACTGGAGACGTATCTATGTGGTTCTCTTTAGTACCAAGTGCTAGGCAGGTAGTCTTTTTTCCATCCCCAAAGACAGGGCATTATGAAAAGGGGGCAGATGCTGCAAAGATAAGTTGCAGGCATAGCCTCATCATCTCGTTAAATGATCTTGGTGACCCTTTGCAAATCTATTGGGCTTGATCCAATGTCCCACGGACCACATGCGCAGTCACGTGCAAACTGCATGGATCCACATTATGGGCACGTTGTGCTCTGCGGAAACCGTGTGCACACGTGGTCTGTGGGGCATTGGATCATAGCCACTGACTGTTATAGCAACTGTCTCTTAGGAAGTAAATGAGAGTTTTTCTTATCATGATACTCCTGACTGTGTATTTAACTTTCTCCCCTTCTCTAGAGGGTTTGGGTAAGGTAAGTTTCAGAGGAAGGAATCTTAGAAGCAACCAAGTCTGCAGAGAAGGCTTCAGCTCAGAAAAGGAACCATTGGAATAAGCCAGTCTATGGGTGTTTTTACACACACATTTCTCCTGGATGTTTGCTGTTACATCCTGAACTTTCTGTGTGTCTAAATCACTCACCCAGATCTTAAACAACAGAATATTTGAACTTCTACATAGAACTTCTCCCAGAACTTTTGTGTGTAAAAAGTTATCCTGGTAAACTGCTTTGCTCCAGGCAGCTGTGATCACTTGGTTTCGATGGCAGCCTGTCACATCTACAGCTATGGCTACTTTAGGCTGCCTCAGGGCAGTGTTTTTGTGAAGAAGGATCCAGGAACTGTCTCAGTTTGTGTGTAAGAAAAATGAATCCGGAACTTACTTGTGGACTTGTAAACCCAGAAGATTTAAAAATCCGGAACTTTAACGTGTGTGTAAAAATGCCCCATGTCTTATGAGTAAGACTTCCATTTCTTTTCCCATGCACTTTCTTCTTGTAACTGGCTTTTCTGGTGCAAGCGCAGCACCTGGATGCTTGCTTACACTTTTGTTTCCAGGCAACAGAAAGCAGGGGTGTTAAAAAGAGGGACAAGGAAGAGGAGATGGAAGGAACACATCTTCTTTGAGTTTGGGGTACAGGTAGTTTCAGCCTGTGATCCCTTGCAGCAATGGTGTTGCTGAAATTTAGGAGGGGACTGTCCCCTGCCCCACTCTGTATCCTGCTGACTTTTGAATTTTTCTGCAATGCGGCAAGTAGAGAAGAGCTGCTACCATTTTGGAGGGTCAATGGTGAAGCTTTGGATGAAGGGGAGAAGAGCAACCCCTCCATCTTGGACTGTTACGCCACTAGTGGAGTAACTGTCGTGACGCTCTACAATGCTCCTGAGTGCACATGTAAGTAGGGAAGTAGAATCGTTTGGGCTAGGGCTGAAATGAGCAGTGATTTTGCTGCTCAGGAAAATGCTCACAATTGTGAGCATGGAGACCGAGATCTCTGCAAGACCTCTGTCCTGTTGTGATTTTTCAGCGAGCAGTTGAAAAAAAAATGGCCGCTGGGAAGGGGAATGCATTTACGTTTCAAAGGCTGGCTGTGAACTCCCTCTCTACCCCCCCCCCCCAACAGCAGTGATTAAGCAGGATAGGAAAAAAAACCAATCAACTCCAAACAGCTGTTCGGCGATGTGTGGTGGAAAGCGGCCTTTGAATGCCACTGAACAGGTTGCTCAAGGGCACACACACACCCAGTGCGTCTCCTCTGTGCCTAGGGGGGCACCTTCAAGCCCCCTGGCCTCTGCATCTGCACTCCCCAGGCTGACTCACCTCATGGGCTGGGGCTCCTGGTGTCCCGGTCACTGCTTCCTGCTCCTCTCCTGGCCAGTGAGCTGCACAGCTGAGCCAGGTGACTTCCCTGCTCGGTTTCTTCTGAGCGAGGAGGCCTCTTTCCACCTGTGTGCAACCCCCTAATGGGTCCCTGCTCCCAGGGGGACCAATATCAGAGGTGTATTTATTTGTATTTATTATACAATTTTATACCCCGCCCCTTCTGCAAAGCAGCTCGGGGCAGCTTACAATTTAAAACAAAAATATAAAATATATAAAATAGAAAATATAAAACGACTTTTAGGTGAGAAGCCATACAAGTATAAACATAAAACAAAAACCCTCCCACCTTAGCCCTCAAAACAATCCCACCCAACCCGTCTCACTCGCCAAAAGTCTGACGGAACAGCCAGATCTTACAAGATAATCTAAAAGAGGGGAGATCCGGGGCCAATCGTGACTCCACTGGGAAGGAGTTCCACAGTCTTCATGTGGCCACCGAGAACACCCTCTCCATAGTAGCCCCCCTGCGACACCCGGGAACTTTGAGAAAGATGCCCTCAGTTGACTGCAGGGGCCGATCCAGAGCCCGAGGGGTGAGACGGTCTCGCAGGTAAATGGGGCCCAGGCCATGCAGAGCTTTAAAGGTAGCCACCTTGAATAGGGCCCAGAAGACTATAGGCAGCCAGTGCAGAAAATGGAGCACCAGTGTAATATGCTCCCGGCGGCCCATCCTCATAAGGAGGCAGACAGTCGTATTCTGTACTAGCTGCAGTCTCTGAACCATCACCATGGGTAGCCCCACATAGAGCGTGTTACAATAGTCAAGTCTTGAGGTGATGAAAACATGGAAGGTGAGTGTAAGACTGATGCGCACCTCTGATATTGGTCCCCCTGGAACCAGTTTTTATTTATTTATTTATTTATTTATTTAAAATGTATAGCCTGCCCCTCCTGCCCTCAGGGCAGCCCGGGGCGGCAAACAGCATTCAATAAAAATATTTTTAAAATTTAAAACAATTTAAAATGACAATATGTGGGGGAAAACCCCACCCCACCCCTACCTCTTACCAAAAGCCTGACGGAATACATACACACCGAAACAGCAGGAGAGCGGGAGCCAACCGAGCCTCCTCCGAGAGCAAATTCCACAGCACAGGGGCGGCCACTGAAAAAGATTGAACATTGGTGGCCACCCGCCTCGCCAGAGGAACCTCCAAAAAGGCTCCCACGGACGATCTCAAGGGTTGCACGGGCACATGGGGAGTGAGGTGGTCCAGCAGATAAGCAGGGCCCAAGCCGTGAAGGGCTTTAAAGGTTAAAACCAGCACCTTGAACCTGGCCCGGTACTTTATAGGCATCCAGTGCAGAGCCTGGAGCACTGGTGTCATGTGCTCCCTGCGACCCGCCCCCATAAGGAGATGAGCCGCAGCATTCTGCACCAGCTGCAGCCTCCAGACCAGCTTCTCGGGCAGCCCCACGTAGAGTGCGTTGCAGTAATCCAGCCTTGCGGTGATGAAGGCATGGATGACAAGGTCAGAGTCTGAGAGATACCGCCGAAGCCGCCGGACAAGATGTAACTGCCAAAAACTGCAGTTGGGGGCTGCATGCTATTGGGAAGAAAAAGCAGAGCACGGAAGTCCCCAGTCTCAGCTGTGCAGCTCGCTGGTCAGGGGAGGAGAAGGGAGCAAAGAGCAGCCAGCAGCGACCAGGACACTAGGAACCGCAGCCTGGTGGTGAGGCGAGTTAGCCTGGGGTGTGCAGGTGCCAGGATCAGTGGTCGCACTCTTCCCCTCTGTGCTGCCAAACAGCTGTTTGGCGGTGGTGTGTAAAGCGGCCTTTGAAATTGACAAGAGCTGTCTTGCCCCTTACTCCTCCAATTACAGATGTCCAAGTGTGTGTGAAGTGCTGCCATTTTGATTTTGTCTGTGGGGTATCAAATTTCACACAAACAAGTGAGTGACTCTGGAGAGGTCATGGTCCAGTGACAAGACCATGTAAAACAATAACTTTAAGTAGTAGAGAGAGCCAAAGGTTTCACAGAAAAGTGGGAAGATGATGCATTGGGGAGCATGGCTGGAGCTAAGAGAAGGAGAGAAATGATTGTGAGGAGAGTGAGCGGTGGAATTGTTCCGTTATCTGTTCCAGTCTGCAATCTTAAAGGTTTGGGTTTAGCATAAAAAAATATGACACACAAGCTAGGGGTTTTCCTGTAAATTGTTTTGTCCAGCCCTTGTTATAGAATTGACCCTACAGACTCTTAACTATGGCCCTTTTCACACAGACACTCCAACACAGATAAAATGGGGATTGCGTTTTATTATACGTGTTACAGGGCTGCAGGTGTGCTCTATTGGTGTCCTGCAACATGTATAATAAAATGTAACCCCCATTTTATCAGTGTTGGAGTGTCTGTGTGAAAAGGGCCTATATCCATACAGCCAGACATGGCAAGACACCTACATTGCAGTATCAAATTTCTTTATGTGCATCCCTAGCTGTTGGCTGCTTTATTAATTCTCCATCGCCTGATCATTACATGAACGTCTCTTTGGGGTGCATCAATTATAATGGGCTTTATTATTAGGAAGCATCAAATAATTGATGCTCCCTAATAATAAAGCCGTAATGTTTACATGTGCTCCTGGCACCCCTTTCAAGTGGCTCATGTGGCTGTAACTGTTGAAATGCTGGATAGGAGCAGCTGAAAAATGCAAAATAGAAATAAAAATAAAATAAAATTTAAAAATTCCTTTGCTTTGTCTCTGAGCATATGGCTGTATGGCCATTAGTTGTTCCTGCTGCTGTTCTTGCGTGCCTTACAGAGGACTTTCCCAGCCTAGAGCTAGCTTTATATTGTGTGACATGATGTTAGTGCTCCAAAAACTCAAGAAACCTGAGAAGCAGGCGCAGCCTTCCTGCAAGTAACAGATGGTTACTGTTTAAACACAGGCAAAACCCCGGTCCTTACCTAACATGTAATGCCACAAAAAGAGGGGGATTTGGGAGGGTGTGAGAGGGGGGGGAGAGGTGAAAGGGGGAGGTTAAGGATGAAAAAAGAAAAGTTGATTGGAGGTTTTTCCTATACTACTTAATCACAGTCATATGCGAGGCTTTTCCAAGCAAGCAAGTCAGGAGCGAGGGATGCCTGTTGAAATGTGTAGCATGTTGGAATTCTGCAAATGAGTTGTGCTGTGTGGTAAGTTTTGTGGCTTGCTAGCTGCTTTAATGAATAGAGCCTTTTCCATAGCTGCCAAGGCTGCAGCAAACGTGGTCAAGGGATTTTATTATGAAATGTACCAAATCTTGGCATGGAGCTAATTGCGTATAACAAGAAGCGTGCTGGAAACTCAGACCTGAAAGGTGACAAATGCAGAAAGTATTCTATTTCTGACACGGCTGAAAGAGGTTTTGTGTAAGAGAATGTCTGTGTGTCTGTGCTTCGTGCTAGTGAGCTCCCAAACCAAGCTGGGTTTTTTTTCTTGGTGCTTTATTTGGTTAAGATAAATGAGGGTTTCTTGTTTGATTTTTGGTGTTTGACAGCCAACAACTGGAAGAGTAATCACTGTGTAGTTATACCACAAATCCTATAAGTAAGTGCTCAAGAGCAGTTCTCAGTCTGTCTTAAGCACACCCACCTAGTAAAACAGATCAAAGCAGGAAGGTGTGTTGTGAAACAATGCTGTTTTAAAATATTTAAGCTGGAGAACAAAAGCTTCAAAAGATGTGATAAATGAAAAGACTAGCCTTTAAGTTATTTAGTATTGCTGAAGTACGGTTTTTCGAGATTGTGTGGGTCATTTTTTATGGAAAGAATGGTATTCAGTGTTACTTTTTAAAACAACAGTTACTGTTGTGTTGTGTACATAACTCTATTGCATGCTTACTTTGTGCTGTTCATTATTTAAATTTATGCTAAGTAGAGCTGTGCCCCTGGTAATAGTAAAATAAACAAAGACCAGGCCATCCTTTTTTGCCTTTTCATCTACTCCTCTTTGCTGTCGCACGTGGTTAATATTTTCCTTTGCAGCCAAACCTAGATCCCATGTTCTCCTCTTGAGGTCAGTGTGTGACTAGTCTCAGTTGGTGCCCCCAAAGGTTAGCGGTATTTCATGGCATGAAATGTAAAGGGATAGACAAAACATATGGGAGAAATCACCCTTTCAAGCTTGGAGGTACTGTAATGGCTTGTTTTTCTCATTCTGGTAATATTGGTTTTAGGCAGGGAATGCTCATTCAGTGAAGGGTCTCAAGATAAAAACAAGTATATTTAATTTGCACTCAATTAATATATACAGCCAAAGCGATGGATAAGGTGGTATCAAGGAAGAAATCACTTACGGAACCCTCCCTCCTTTTCAGATCTATGCTGCTGTAGGCAGCTGCCTACTGAATGCCTGTGCCTAAGGGCACTGACTGGTGGGCGGCTGTTTGGAAGCGTTTAAGGCAGGGGTGGGGAACCTCTGGCCTGGGGACCAGATGTGGCCCATGTCAAGTTTTTATTATGTGGCCCCTTTCCACTTCCTGGATCTGGCCCCTGGATCCAGTTCTTACCTCCAATCACTGCAAAACTGAGCTCAAGGGAAGGGAGCAGAGCTGAGGTCATGCAAACAAGGACAGGGGACAGTTTCGTGGCACAGATTCATGATGTAGAGCTTCCTTTCCTTGAATGCATCCCTTAAGCCCCTCCACCCCAACTTCTGTGTGGCCCTTGGAGCTTGTGCAAGCTGTCAAAGTGGCCCCTGGGAGGGAAAAGGTTCCCCGTCCCTGGTTTAAGGTGTCGGCCAGACATCATGGGCTCTGGAGACTACTGATGCTGTTCATACTTTTAAGGGGTGGGGAGGAAGTGTGTGAGAGAGGAGTATGTCTGGACCCTCTGTGTGGGAGAGTATTGGGTTTTGGTGAGAAGAGGGAGGTTTATGCACTGACCACTCTGTCAGAAGGAGCAGCTGGTGGCTCTGTGTGTGTGTGTGTGTGTGTGTGTGTGTGTGTGTGTTAAGGGTTATGTGCTGATGCCTGCGTGAGGGAGGGTTGATCGTTGGGTTAGTTAAGGATTATGTGCGGCTGTAAGGGTGGTTAAGGGTTATATGCTGACCACTCTGTGAGGGTTGGTTGCATGTGGGAGGGGGGTTGGTTGAAGGGGGGGTTAAAGGTTATGTGCTGAGCCCTCTGAGAGGAGAGGTCGGTTACATGGTGGGTCAAGGGTTTTGTGTTGTAGGGTTTTTTATGAGAGGATGGAAGAGAAGACTAATTTTTTTTTTTTAGTTTTTTTAAAAAAACTTTGTGTAATGTTTACTTGTGGGTTTTTCATTTCTTCTGTATTTCTGAATTTTTGTTGTTGTTGTAGCCACTCTTGAGTTTTGGGAGAAGAGCAGGATATACATAATAATAATTAATAAGTTGATTAGTCAGTTGTCTGACCTTTCAGAGGTGCTGGAGTTGATGTATTTACCCTGAAAGGGGAAGTCACTACCAGACACTGTAAGAGTCCGATACTTTAATAAAGTCCTATCTCCCTCAAGCTGTGTCACAAGTTTCCTTTTTAAGGACCAAACCTCATAGCCTCTGACTGAAGTTAGAACAGTCACAGAGCTTCTCTTACATATATTGACTGCAGTAGTTCCTTGTAAGGCTTTTAATATGTCAGGTAGTTGAACTGCATGAACAAAAACATAGCAAGGTGTTTTGTACATGGGAAATGTGTATGCATATTTTTTCCTAACTTTCTCAGCTCAAAAATGGCAAAAAGGTTACGTATCATATTTTCTAAGGATATGAATGGTTTTGGGTGAAAAACAGCTGTGGAAAGTTTAATTACAAAAGGATAATTTTCCAGGAAGTTTATGCTTTTGGGAGGATGAGAAGAGAGGTCTATAATGGAAACTAATTGCTATATTTTGAAATGTCCCTTTTCAGTAGAGCTGATAAATATCTAATAAGATAGAGCTGATATATTTGTTTCTTAGAGAGAGATTGTGGTTGCCGTGTTGAACTCAAATGTAAAAGATGGAAACAAAGTAGTTCAACTGATGCCTTTCACTCGATCAACTACTGTTGGTGAGAGAATGCAAACTTTTGGGCCATACTGGGCCCTTCCTCCAGTATGTAACAAATCCAGTAAGATAGTTTTGATATTGTGGGCTGATAAAAAAAAAAAAAATTAAAGAGATCCTCTGAGATGCCATTTTAAAAAAAAAGTACATAGTTTTTAGTATTCTAACACCAGAGCACGGTAGACTGTTTGTATTATTTTATACAGCCTGATGTGTCAAACCTGAAAAGAAGCTATGTTAGCTGTGCTTCACTGCTTACGCACACTAGCCAAGCATGTTAAAAAAAGATAAGGTAATGAGTGTTGTACAGTATTTCAGAGTCTGTTAAAAATTGCTGTAATTTCCCCCATATTTTTTGCCAAAACTTATTTATTACCGGGCAGTCCCACCATTGGTGCAGATAAGTACCTATCTGTCCACGTTCCCACCAACACAAATTATTACTGTAACCCCTGTTTCCCTGGTGGAGCCTCTGCGGGGTTAGGTAGAATCTGTGCACTAATTTTTTTTACGGCTCTCAAACCATCAGGGAGCCAGCACATTTCTGCATATGTGTCCATATTTTAATCATACACTTGTCTGTAATCGGGAGGTTTAGTTCCTCGCTCCATACAGAGATGTATCCTGAGAAGATCTATGAAATATGGACTCCGACATGGAGTTTACTTGTGGAACACATAGACATGGACAAGACAAAAACATCTATTAACCTTAAATCAGTTTGAAGTCTGGATCTAATTAGCTCTAAGGATGGAAGCTGTATATGCGAGAGAAACGTCATTTTATTTCTGTAGTTTTCATTATTATTTGTATTATTGGTTAGACAAACAGATATACGGATGGAAGAGTAGCAAAGCGAAGCTATCAAGAATACTGTGTGTATTTTATATATATGTTTCTGTTCATAATTGTCTTTAATCTGTGATTGTATTTCAATTTAACAATAAAAACACTTTTAAAAAAAATAAATTGCTGTAATGTTGCCAATAGCTGCTGTAATACTTAGCTTGCACTTCCAGATGGTACTAAAAAGTGCATCCTGAGAACAAGCATTCGAAGTAAGGCATGTTAATATTGCTTTTTTGGAAAACAAAAGCATGCTCCATGCAGTCTTTGTTTCCAAAAGGCTTGCAATGGGGATGCAAGGTGTAGTAGGTTAGAGAGCTGCAGGTGGCACAAACGTGAGTAACTGGCACCTACTGCATGCAGCGTATCAGCCTGAGGGCGTTTTTAAACGAGACAAGAAATGCGGCTGATCCTTTGATCAGCCGCGTTTCTTTGCGCTCGTTTAAATTGAAAACATACATTTAAGGCGGCTCTTCCCCACGTCACACCAGGCAGGCGATCCTGCCCCCTCCGATGCGGATTGCTGCTGTGCCGGCTTCACAGCACACTTCCGGGGTATTTTGCAGAGTGCGCATGCGCACTGAGTATCTACGCCGGGTCTGATGCTCTTCTGAGCATCAGACCAGGAGTAGAGAGAAAGGCGGGTGCCCGATCCAGCCTCTGAACGATCTCGCTTGTCAGCGGGATCGTCTAAAAGCGCCCTAAGTCTCGCCGACCTCAGCAGCATAACAGAGGTCACAGTTGCACATGCAGACCAACTATTCTTGAATACCTTGTCCAGGATTTTAGGCAAAAGGATTCCTGCATCAAGCCCATCTCCCAGAGGTGGGCAAATGGCGGCTTGGGTGCCACATGTGGCTCTCACTGCCGCTTTTTGAGAAGTAGCTGCCTGGGGGTGTATCCATGCAGTCCCCTCAGGAGCAAAAGAAGCTGAGCCATCTGGGGGGCTGAGGGAGCAGGGAGAGCATGCCCTACACTGCTGGCCAAACTCACCAGACCACCTGGGAGCCAGAGCTTGGATGTGAGGTGGAAGAAGCTGTGCTGATGCCCACTACCTAGGATCGAGGCAAGTTGTGAATGCGTCTAGTCTATCTTGGTGATTATGAAAACTTTGGTATGTGGCTCTTGGGGACTCTGTGTGTCCTTGCTCTGTACTGTCTCTTTTTTTCACCTCTTTTTCTCAGAGCCAACAGCTGTTTTAGGCCTGGCAGAGAGAAGCGGCTCTCAATTTACTATGAATTTGCTTTCAGTCTGGTACAGTGTGCTGTCATCTGATCTTTCTCTGCTTTCCTGAATGTTTTTTTTTTGTAAGCTTCATCCCTTTAAGGTTCCAATACATGAGTGCGTTTGGTATAGTTTATACAGATCGGGCGTGATGGCTGGTGTCCCATTTTTGCATGGTGAAATTAGTACCATGACTAAGAACCTTGTTCTCTGCCTTTTTAAATGATGCATTTAAGGCACTGGTCTTGTAATTCGCTGTCTATGGCCCTACCTCTATGACTGCACTGGGTCTGTGCTTGAGAAGAGAGGTGAGACTCTGTGCAATAACTTTCAGGACTATGCTAACAAGTAATTGAGGAGTATATTGGCTAAAATACTATGCAAACCATATAGAAGATAATATTTTGCATTTCTGTACGGAACCTTTCATGTTCTTCCCCCCATCCCCTGGATCAGCATCAGGAGCCAGGCGCACTAGTCGTCTCTGTCCTGCTTAGAGTGCAGGGATCCCCAGCCGCAGTGAGCGAACCTGGCTCCTGATGCTGATCCAGGGGATGGAAAGGGGGGGTGGGAGTGTGGGGGGAGTCCCTGCTCTTCTGTGAATTCTCTTGTGCGTTAGGGTGCCAAGGACAAATTCTTCCCCTTTGCTGGGGTGGCTCTCTGCCTCATTGTAGCTGCTCTGCACCCCCAGTTCTCTCTATGGGGCGATCACAAAGGAAAGAGGCAGGATCTGTCCATCCTTCTAACAGAGACAGCACTGAACAACCAACCCTCCCCCAGCTAAATGGACCCCCCCCCACACACACACACACAGCAGACTGCCCCCTGCCTGCTACTGCCCTCCCAGGCTGTAGAGATCCAACCTGCATGGAGTGTCATTTTGTTAGAAAATTCCCCCACCGCCTCTTTCTAGGCTTGGTACACTCTCCCATTTGTGAGAATGGAAGGAGCCGCTCGAAGAACTCCCCTCAAAGGAGCCCCTCGAAGGAGGGGACAGGGGGACTCCCCCCCCCCC
>QEPC01001236.1:1676251-1716957 GCA_003113815.1 Sphenodon punctatus
CTCCCATGTGCCCCCCTGCTCCCCCTACCCCCATGTGCCCCCCCATTTCCCCCACCCTGGGCCCCACAATTTAATACTAACCATCATCCATGGTGGGGCTGCCGACTCCTTGCTGCTGCTGGTGGTTCTCATCCATCCAGCAGAGCAAGGAATGCACAGGCAGTTCTCTTAGCCTCCCTGAGTCCCTTCCTCCCTTCCTCCCTGCCAGGGAGGGAGGGAGGAAGGGACTCGGGGAGGCTAAGAGCTGCTGACGCACGCGCAGCTCTTAGTTTGTACCAGGGGCGCCTCTATTGGGCACCCCTGTATGAACTTTCCCTCTGCCCGGCCCCTGCAATGCAAGAGTGCCCCCTGCGGCACTCTTGCATTGCAGGGTCCCTTTATGAGGAATGGACGGCTCTTCTAGCCACCCAGTCTGCATAAAGGGAGAACGGCTCCCTTTTGACCCTGAAGGCTTCCTTAGGAAGCCTTCGGGGGGCTGGGGTGACTCGAGGCACCGGTTGTGTGTGTGTGTGCGCACGCGCACATAACCGGTGAGAATGTGTGGAGGCATCTCGAAGAACCTTGTTTAGCAAGGCAGAAACCTTCAGAAGGTCGCTGCCTTGCTAAACAAGGTTCTTTGAGGTGGCTCCGCACATTCAGCGCAATGCTGATGAGACCGGGGTTTGTTTTTTGTTTTTGTTTTTTTAAAGATGCCAGACTGCCTGCCGCCGGCTCGGGGAGCCCTGGGGGGCCAGAAGGGGCATTGCTCCTGCTGCCTTGGAGGGCCCACCGCCCCTGCATACAGTGCTGGATGTGGACATGACACTTTACAGTAAAATATGCACAGCAGGTCTCTGTCCTGAAGAGGTGACAGTATAAATACTTGTATTGGAGAGTGATATTGGTGACATGGCAAGATATTTCCAGCTTTGCATGAGTAATTGATACTCATCCAATACTTCTTTCCATCTTTGCTTATGGGGAAAAAAATGTGTGAATTATGGACAAAACAATGATTGGCTTCTCATACAAATAAGATTTTATGAATGAACGAACAAGTTAATTTTTCTGTAACACCATTTCCAGATTATAGACAACTTGTGAGAAGCACTGTTTTTAAGTAATCAAATGAGAATGTTTTTGCATCTTGTGTTCAGGGCTCCATCTTTTAGCATCTTTTAGCAGGAGAGGCAGGGTAAAAAATCTGTAAAATAATTTTTTTAAAAAATAACTAGCAGGCGTTTACGGCTTTATCCTCTAAGAATTTATCTAATAGCTGTTAGAAGAACAGAATGGTCTACAAACTCAGCGTAAGTCTAGTTCAAGTAATGTTTGTTGTAAATTATACAATTGCACGCCCGAATTAGAGGCCTTTTAGATTGTGAGCAGAGAGTGGAGAGCAGAGCAGAGACTGAGAAGAGAGTGGAGTGGGTTTTAGAAGTAAGGCGGGTTTTAGAAGTAGGGTGGCGGCGATACCCCCTTTTAAAAGAGGATACTTATTAAAAAAAAATACATGGTGCAGGGCTGCACTGGAACAAATGCAGTCCTGCAAAACGTATTTTTCACAAGTGTCCTCTTTTAGAGGGGAGGTATGGCCACCCTATTTAGAAGACACTTTAAAAGTCTCTCTTGTGCCTTCCCACTTTTGCGCTGCTCTGCTCCCTTATGTATAAGAGACAGTCCTGGAACTGTGTTACATCAGCTTGTCCAGAGCTGCCTGTAAGCAGCAGTGCTGTGATGGAACTAATGTGGGACTACTTTACTCGCAGCTGGGCAGCGGAATTCTGACTGTGGTGGCAGCTAGTCTGAGCTGTGACTTCAGGACTTATCAGAGTCGCAGCCTGGGCTAGCCACCACCATAGTCAGAATCCATCCTGTGCAAACATCTGGCAGGTGTTTTCTAACGTGATGGTGGCTCATGGAGTAAAGCATGCTAAAGACAGCCACTATCACATCCGAAAACACCCAATGTGCATATATGGAGAGAACTGATGTTTCCTAATGCTCATATCCAGTCTGCCCGAACAGAGACTCATCCTGGTAGCATTCATACTACAGTATTTTAACCACATGCTGCCAAGAAATCATGAATATGCTCGGAAGTCCTTATATTTTAGCTTGGTGAGTATATTTTCTGCATCTTAAAAATCTGAATTATCAGGGTTTAGAATTCTGCTTATCCAGATCAAGAAGGGTTGGGGAAAACACATTAATTTGACATATCCAGAAATTCTGCTTAAATGGATTGCACTGTAATAGAGAATATTCCTCTAGCCAAGCCAGTTGGAGTCATACTAAATTTTAGGGGTGGGAATATCGATATCGGATAAATGCGATACACCCGATAATCAGGTATATCGGATTAATCCGATAATCACCGGTATTGGCATACCGGATTTTTAACATTGGCCGCTTTACTGGGTTTTTTACATTGAAGTAAATGGCCGCAATGTAAAAAAACCCAGTAAAGTGGCCAATGTTAAAAATCCGGTATGCCAATACCGGTAAATCTGATATCAGGGAGATCCAATAGCGATAAATCCGGTATTCTCCCCGGTGTCCCATCCCTACTAAATTTACCTTTGTTAGAAGTCTGTTCCTGTGAATTGTGTGTGTGTGTGTGTGTGTGTGTGTGTGTGGTGTGTGTGTGTGTGTGTGAACGCACACGCGTGAGTGCGCATTGCTTTGCAAAGCTGGGCCAAAACCAGCTTAAATTTCAAACCATTGGTCTCGCTTAGATTGGAAGCCTGCTGGGGCAGTGACCATGTCTCTTTCTTACAATTGTAAAGTTCCAGGTACATTGCTTGTGCCATATAAATGCTTAATAATAATTAATTAATTAATAATAATTAATTAATTAATAAATAATAATTAATTAATTAATTAATTAATTATACATGTAACAGTGCATTGAACATTTTGTGAGTTTCCAGATGCTAAAATGAAATATTATTTTATTTATTACACCAGCAATGTACCTGGTGCCTTAAATCAATAATTGTAGATAGGTCCCTGCCCCAGTGGGTTTACAATCTAGGAGTGACAAGAGGGGAGGGGGCAGAGGAAGAATCAAGGTTACATTCGTGAAGTCGCAGGTTCACGTGCTTAGCTTAGTTACAGGGGAGAAGGGAACCCTGAGTATGTCAGGGGGCAGACTAAGGGGGTGAGGAGCTAGGGAAAGCCTGACAAAAGAGGTAGGTTTTCAGGAGGGATTTGAAGACTCAGAAGGAAGAAGCAGAATGAGTGTATTCAGGGAGGGAGTTCCAGGCATGGGGGGTAGCAAGGGAAGAGAGGCAGATATATTTTGATTGGCGAAGGTGGTGGCATAGGAGAAGCGGAACTTCTTAATTTTTTTGAATGTGAAGCTTTCATTCTTGTGGCTGTCTCTCTGTTGGAGATATATGTTCTGTCTCCAGATCAATGTGATGTGCCATATAGGATTCACGATAACAAAAATTGTGGGAAGTGCCCCTGCCGGCTCATACTTCACATGGTGTTTTGGAAGACAAGTTTTGGATTAAGTTCAATGACCTGTGTTCGATTCAGGCATGCAATTGTATAATTTACTACAAACATTACTTGAACTAGACTTACGCTGAGTTTGTAGACCATTCTGTTCTTTGAATGGCTATTAGATAAATTCTTAGAGGATAAAGCCGTAAACACCTGCTAGTTATTTTAAAAAATATATATTTTACAGATTTTTTACCCTGCCTCTCCTGCTAAAAGCAGCTCGAGAAAGCTAACAACAAACCTAAAATATAATGATAAATATATTAAAACAATAAAACTCTTAAAAAAAACAAAAAACTGGGGGATATCATAAATCAAACCCAACCACCCTAACTCACCCTCAGTTGGGGCTAAAACCTCTGCCAGTTGAGAGTGGTTAGCAGGTGATGGGCTATACCACCCTGACTTGCACATGTACTTCTCTTGAGCTACCGGAGCTGGTCACTATTGGAAACAGGATGCTGGGCTTGATGGACTGCTGGTCCATTGTGTTCATTTTCTTGTGGAAACTGAATGACAATATAATAACTAAATGTGTCCTCACTTGTAGCAGAGTTTACAAACAATTGACCATTTTCTCCTGCCATTTCAGTAATTTTGCACAGATCTGACGTCTGATGTACAGATCACTGATTTATTAAGAGATGTTACTGTACCAGATCCAGAAAATGACAGGTTGTTACTTTTAAGGCTCATAGTGTGGGCTGGCTTGCGAGGGCAATGGGTTAGGATGTTGGGTTGGGAGTTAGGGGGTGAGGGCTAGGAATAACCTGCTAGTTATGATCTTCAGGTCCTTTATATAAACAGAACTGGAATGAAAACACAATTTTTATTTGGAAACCTGTAACCTATCCAATCATAACATTCCACTCTGAGCTACATGCACAGTGTTAGAAAGACACCACAGTGTAGTCGATTGGGCCCACAAATTGGATTCAGAGCTTGCTTTGTGTACCACTTCAACAGTTTACGTCAGTCAGCTTGATGGTGTATTTTTACACTGCAGCCATAAAAGGGGGCAGGGAAGGAAAAAATAACTAGCACAGTAGTAAATTGAAATAAGAGTCTGTATGTTCAGTCTGAATGATGGGCCCTTGTTTGTGAAGGAAATTCAAAATGCACAAGTCATGCTCTCACCCACTTATTAAAGAAAAGAGAAGAGTACTAGGAAGAGACAGTATTAAAAAACAGGAGGATTTATCTGACACTTCATATTGACTAGAAAAGAACAATTTGAAAATATGCTGAGAAACAGAGCAAGGACATTTTGAATTAGGATTGCCTCTTATCTCTCAACTGTCCTGTTAGTCCTGGTCCTGAAGTTTATATTGATTGGGGCTTGTCCATTTTGAGCAGGAGCCGAGCACCCCCAACTCTAGAATGCATTGTGGCTGGCAGGTGCAGACACGCTTATCTTCCCCTTAATGGTTTAAATGGCACGCATTTTAAGAATGATGATCAAGAATTCTTGAGACTCCCACCTCATTCATTCTACCAGTGGGTAGAACTGGAGATTGGATTTATCAAAGTGGCCTTGGGAAACGTGACTGATTTCAGTGGAGCTCTGTGGGGGTACACGGGAAAATGCCATACCGCTTCAGCTCATTATCTGTCTAGTGTTGGATTGTGCAACAGTCACAAGTAAAAACCCATTGCAAGCCCTGCAAGCTTAATATGGGGCTTGTCGAGTAGGGGGAGGGTCAGGGGATGAAACAGTTTTTTTCCTCCTCGTCTCCTTTCTTTGTCCTCCATCTTGTCCCATGTAGTCTGTACAGTATGGAAGCATGTCTTCTGAGCTCTTAGTAAAGTTCAATTTTGAAGAAACTTCTGCTGTGTGTTATTGAACAGAAAGCTAATTCTACAATAGGTTATGGGCCCAGGACATCTTCAAGGCAATTTTGAAGACTAGAAGCAGCCCAGAAGGAGTGCACACTGTGAAAGAAAACTCCCAGACAGAGAGGCCTATTGACTGTGAGTAAGAAGGCCTAAATCCCAGAAGGGGAAAGGGAGGGAAGCAAGTATGGCAAGCAGCTCAGAACTCAGACTTTCAGTAGGAAAGCTGAACAATGTAAACTACCAATTGTGGAAGTTTAAAGTGGAAATGCTGCTGTCTAAAGATGATCTATGGGAGGTGATTACCACGAACAGACCAGCAGCAAATCACGAGGAATGGGATAAAAAGGACAGGTTAGCAAAGGCTACAATAAGTTTATTGGTAGAAGATGACCAGCTAATCCATATAAGAAGTGAGACCACAGCAAGAGGCATGTGGATTGCATTGCAAAACTTGCATGAGAGAACTAGCCTGAATAGCAAACTGTTTCTACTGAGGAAACTATACAAAATGAGGCTTGGCAAAGAAAGTGAAATGCAGGAGCATATAAATGCCATGTTGGAAGTAGTGGCACAGCTGCGCGGCATTGGAGAAGATATAAAGGACAGCCATGTGGTAGCCCTACTCCTCTGCAGCCTGCCTGAATCTTACAGTGCCCTCATCAATGCCCTGGAGACAAGGCCAGAGGCTGAACTGAAGCTGGAATTTGTTAAAGGTAGACTTGCGGATGAATTCCAGCGCAGAAAGGAGAACCTGCAGAATGATCTAAAGCAGGGTAATGAGACTGCACTGAAAACCTCAGACAAAGCTCCTAAGAGGGAAACCAGAGTATGCTTCAGATGCAAAAAGGAGGGACATTTAAAGAAAGACTGCTATATATGGAAAGCAGAACAGCAGAAACTGTCTCCACGAACACCTAAGCAGAGGGCTAAAGTCACAAACAGCAACACAGTCGCTCAACAATGGAGTGGGTGCTTCAGAGCAACGCAAGACAGCTCATCCCAAAATTGGTGTGTAGACTCCGGGGCAACGAGCCACATGACTAGCGATAAAGGATTCTTCACAGGACTGGATCTGAGCAGTAAAGAAAGGATCTACCTTGCAGATGGGAGAAGCATCAACGCGGAAGGAATTGGACAAGGATTCCTGTACTGCAACCAGTCACAGGGAGGCACACTGACCATACCCATGAAAGATGTGCTCTATGTGCCCAACTTAGAAGGGGGACTCCTGTCCGTGAGGCTCCTGGCAGCGAGGGGGCTCACCATCCGTTTCCAGGGAGACGAATGCACAATTCAAAGTGGGACAAAAGTACTGGCCAGAGCCACTGCAGATGAGCACCTGTACCGTCTGAGCACAGCGAAAGAACAGGCGAAGCTCACTGCGCACAAGCCACACGATGACTGCATCCACCTGTGGCATAGACGCATGGGACATAGACACCCAGACAGCATCAAGGAAATGCACAGACAGCAGTTGACCAAAGACCTTAAGGTATCAACGTGTCCCGTGATCATGAAATGCGACTGTTGCATCAAAGCCAAAGCCACGAGGGCTACGCTTCCTAAGAAGAGTCAGAATAGAGCCATGAAACCGCTTGATCTTGTACACAGCGACGTCTGCGGCCCAATGAAGGTTCCCACGCCAGGAGGCAACCGGTATATGGTAACTTTCATTGACGACTATTCAAGGTACACGATCACGTACGTCATGAAGAGTAAAGATGAAGTATTCGACAAACTTCAGGACTATGTGACCATGACGAGCAACAAGTTCCAGCGCAGACCAAAGACACTGCGGACTGACAATGGAGGTGAGTTCACAGGAAAGGAAGTAGAGGACTTCCTGAGACTCCATGGAATTGAGCACCAAAAGACAGTGCCATATACACCCGAGCAGAACGGAACAGCTGAAAGGAAAAACAGAACGCTAACCGAAATGGTTAGATGCATGTTAACAGACTCTGGACTACCAGAAAGATACTGGGGCGAAGCAGCAGTTGCTGCTACCTACCTACAAAATCGGCTGTATTCTAGAACAGTGAGGAAAACTCCATATGAACTGTGGCATGGTCAAAAACCTAGTGTGGGCCACATCAGAGTATTTGGAAGTAAGACTTACGTATATATCCCAGAGGAGAAACGTACCAAGCTGCAAAACAGAGCAGTGGAAGGCATCCTCGTAGGATACAGTGAGCATTCCAAAGGCTACAGGATCCTGGATCCACGCACAGACAGAATAACCATTAGTAACAGTGTGACCTTTGTGGAAAACTCAAGCGACAGTGTGATGACTCTCCAAGGTCCAGGCGAAGGAGAACAATCAACCACGGACGAAACCACTGAAAGGGAGCAATCCTCTGAACAAATAGTCGAAATCGGCACAAAGGTAACAGAAGTGCAGGAACAGACACAGCCGGCTGCTGATGCTGAGCCAAGGCAGTCGACGAGGTCTAACAAAGGCATTCCCCCCACTCGTCTGTCCTACAAAGTCAGCACCAGTAAATTGTCAGAGCCAGCATCCTGGGAGGACATCTCGCAGATGTCAGAAGGGGAAGCAGAAAAATGGGTAAGAGCGGCTGAAGAAGAAGTAAAGTCCATGCAGGACAACGCGACGTGGACACTTACTCCACTGCCCGCAGGGAGAAAGACTATAGGTTGTAAATGGACATTTAAAATAAAGTACAATGCACAGGAAAATATTGAACAGTACAAGGCCCGACTTGTTGCAAAAGGATACTCCCAGAAGTATGGAGAAGACTACGATGAAACATTTGCACCTGTAGTTAAGCACACTACAATCAGAACATTGTTAAGTATAGCTGTCGGAAGAGGAATGCAAGTCAAGCATATGGATGTGAAAAGAGCGTTCCTAAATGTTGAGCTGAAGGAAGTTATTTACGTGGACCAACCACCAGGGTTTGGCAGACGTTGAAAGGCCGAATCATGTATGCAAGCTGCACAAAAGCATATATGGGCTTAAGCAGGCCTCCAGAGCGTGTAACACTAAAATAAACAAGGTGCTCATGAGGGAAAACTTTACCAGGAGGAAAGCAGATCCCTGCTTATACACAAAGAGACTAAGGGGCAGGTGGATCTTTGTATTAATTTATGTCAACTACCTTATCGTATGCTTTGAGCAAGAAGGGGATGAGTGCAAAACAATGAGAGCTCTAAATCAGGACTTTGAAACTAAGGTCCTGGATAACATAATGCACTACCTGGGAATACAAATTGAAAGAGAAGATGACGGAAGCTATCTTCTCAACCAAAGACAGGCAATAGAAGAGATGATAGAAAGTTTTGGCAATGGGGGGTGCGTGCGTGCGTGCGCAGGCAGCAAATACCCCTATGGAAACCAGCTACCCAAAGGAGATCAAAGAACCGAGCTTATTGTTGCCAGACAATAAGTAATACAGAAAGGTGATAGGAGAGCTCTTGTACATTGCCACAATCACAAGGCCTGACATTACGGTGGCAATAGGTATACTGTGTAGACAAGCCTCAGCCCCAACCCAAAGGGATTGGAACGCAGTGAAGAGGGTCTTATGGTACCTGAAAGGGACTGTGCACCTCAAGCTACAGCTTCCAGCAACTTTCGTGTCAGACCTGATAGGGTACGTGGACGCAGATTGGGCTGGAGACCGTTCGGACTGAAAACCTACCAGTGGGTACCTATTCTTGCTTGGTGGAGGACCCATCAGCTGGTGCAGTAGAAAACAAGCCTCTGTGACACTTTCCTCTGCGGAGGCAGAGTACGTGGCTGTGGCACACAGCAGCCAAGAAGTTATCTGGTTGCAAAAGCTTCTGAACGATCTGGAGCAAAAATTGGACAGACCCACAACCGAGGATGTATAGTGCTGGCGCAAACAGAAAGAATCAACCCCAGAACCAAGCACATTGATGTAAAATACTGTTTCCTGAAAGACTCACAGGAACAAGGACTCATAGATCTGCAATACCGTCCTACAGAGGATATGACAGCGGATGTGTTCATGAAGCCACTAGCAGGGGAACGCCATTGCAAGCTATTAAGAAGAATGAACCTAGTGGGTTTGACTAGTGACTGTTGAGAAGGGGTGTTGGATTGTGCAACAATCACAAGTAAAAGCCTATTACAAGCCCTGCAGGCTTAATATGGGGCTTGTCCAGGAGGGGGAGGGTCAGGGGATGAAACTGTGTTTTTCCTCCTTGTGTCCTCTCTTCTCCTCTCTCTGTCCTCTATCTTGTCCCATGCAGTCTGTACAGTATGGAAGCATGTCTTCTGAGCTCTTCGTAAAGTTCAGTTTTGAAGAAACATCTGCTGTGTGTTGTTCAACAGAAAGCTAACTCTACAATATCTAGTCCATTGTTTAGCCCACTATCCATGAAGATGTTTCGTATGGTATGCAAGAACCTTGCACTAGGCAATATTGAAAAAAACTTCTTTGTAGGTCTCAACTTGTACCTATTCTTGGGAGGTAAGGGAGCAGAGATGAGGGCATGTACATACGGTATGGGGACGGATCCATGGCATGTGCCGAAATCTGAGCTGCCTAGCAAGAAGGCATGGCTTTCCCTCTCCTCCAGCAGGTTCCATTCACTGCTCTTGCGAACTTCCACAGCATGACTCCTTGTTTCACTCAGTCCTGTGGATCACAGTCATATTTGCCAAAACCCAAATCCTTTGAGAAAAGAAAGGTGAGAGATAACCAGTCCAAAGTTGCCGTTACTGTATATTTATAAAAACATTATTATTAATCTTTTTTATATAGCACCCCCTGCCATAGCTCTCAGAGCGCTCACAAAGAACTAATTAACAACTTTTAAAATCCTCACAACAACCCTGTGAGGTAGGTTAGGCTGAGAGAATATTGTGACTGACTTAAGGTCACACAGTGAGTTTCAGACTAAGGCAAGACTTGTAGTAAGGTCCTCACTATCTTCTAGCCCGAGTACTATGCACTTAGCCATTACACCACACTGGCTCTAAAGACAGAAGGAAACTTGAATGAAAACTTGGGTAGAAAAAAGGGAAAAACCAGGGCATATTGCAGAAATAGTAGGTTGTAAGGAAAGGTATGAAAGCTTTGAGGACTGTTAGCAAAGTATTGTATAGCCTCAAGCCATAGCCACTTCTGCAGAATTAGTTTGCTTTTCCTCCACAGCTTAACACTTAGCACCTCTGGGCTAAATTTAAAAAAAAAAAAAAAAGTTTGAAAAGGAGTATTTTCTTCTTGTTTGTTTTTCTTAACCTAAAACCAACTTTGCATATATAATGGAATGTGAGGGGGAAAACAACCCCTCCCCCAACACACATTTAAAATTTAAATACTTCATTTCCATGTTTGGGGGATTGCTCTGTTTACTTTAAAAAAATGTAAAAAATTAAAATCTAAAAATAACTCCTAGACACCAGCAGGATTGTTTAAGTTAAAAAATACCAGAGTTATCCATTTTAATTCCTGTCCTCATTTAAATTTCTCTTCAGAAATGACTAAAGAAGCTTGAGTGTCTTTTGTAGCTAGAATTTGATAGAGGACGCATTCATCTGGCTCTTTTATAGTACGGGATAGCTCCAGTCTTTTCCCCACTCTTTCTTCAGGGACAGTCCCTGTGTTCATTGCTAAACAGAATACCCTGCGCCAGCATAACTGATTCATATTCCCCACAGTCAGGTTTACTATTGCTTCTTGGGTATGGTACATAAACTACTAACAGTGGGTACAATAAAGATACCAAAACAGATGCATTGCTGCAATACAGTGGTTCTTAAAAATCACAGTTTAAGGCTGCACTTGTTAAAATATGGAATTTTCATTTAAGGAATGATTCAAGAAAAATGCAGTTTATGGTTAACAATGTGAAAACTAGAAATTGGCCATTGTGGGTTGGAGCCAAGTGACCTGGAAGAGGAGGTATTTTTCTCCCGAACTGGATTTTGTGTGCATATTTGAATGTGCACAGACCTTGGCTATGTTATAACCTCAAAGTGTTTGTTAGAAGAGAAAAAAAAGGTAAGTAATGAAATGTTAAGTCTCTTTGGGTGTTTTCAAACAAGATGGTAGCCCACGTTAGCCTTCACCAGATGTATTCCCACATGTCCACCTATTAGGTGTCTGCCATGTGATCACCACAGAGCCGCCAGTCATGGCGGAGTTCAGGAGTATCTCAGGTCCACCATAGGGCTAATCGGGGCTAATGGACACCCACATTACTACGTGTTGTCACTTAGGTTTGTCCGCAGCCTTGCTGGCATACAGGTCCATCAACAGAGTCCTGCCTAGCTGGCCAGCTGGGAGGCAGGAATGGTTGCAATCTCCCTCCCCCACAGCCACCTCTCAGGAGAGAGGCAGGGAGGTAGACTGGTGAGGGGAAGGTCTCTAGTGTGCTCCTCAGTCGACAGGCAGCTGCAGGGGAGGGAGATTTCTATCACACTTCTCAGCTGAGAGACCGTCATAGGGGAGAGAGATCACTAGCACTGCTGATGGAAGCTGCTGCAGAGGGCTGCCAGTTTATTAGGTTGGACATGCTAAACATGTGAGTGGTGGCTGCCTGGGGGTTGTGCTGACAGAACCTGGACTCCAACAGGCTATTGTTGTGGCAGAATACAGGGGATCTGACCCGATGGGAGGATTACTCCACAAGCATGCTCACTAGAAGCCTGGGCAGGCCTCGGAAACAAAAATCCATTCAGTTGAACCAGGACTCACTGAGCATGAGCAAGACCTGTATAAGCTTGCAGGGCCATTGACCTGGTGTGGTCTTAGGAGAAGGGTCTGCTGTGAAGAACTCTTCCCCAGAAGGACACCCAGGACCAGAAGAGATCAACGGAGACGTCAAGCAGGCAGCAGGAGCAACTCCTGGAGATCCAGGCGGGACCTGTCTGGTACTACTTGCCTTGACTCTCTTGACTATAGAGGACCCTAGAACTTAGAGGAGTTTTATACCCATAACTGATGGACAGTTCACTACTGGTGGCATAGGCCTGGCTATAGGGGTAGCTGGAGGCCAGGGCCAAACTCATCCTGTGAGTTTGGAGACTTAGGACACAAATACTTACCCAGGATCAGGGCCTTATTGGACACTGGGGCACTAGAGTGGTGTGTACCTGGAGCGTGCAGTGGGTCAAAAGCTGATTCCCCATAGACTGGCCAGTGACCCCAAGGACTCTGTCAGACTGCCCTGTTACAATTGTCTCATTTGATTTTGCTCTTTGTTCACTATTGGGGGGTGGGGTGGGAGATTAATAATATGATTTTTAAAGAATGTTAATTAGCCATATATTTTTCAAGTTTAAAATTTAAAATCCATTTCATTTTTTTTTTTAATGAAGTGATATTCATCTGCATTGAGGAGACAAAATCATTGTTAGGAACATAAGAATATTATTGACTTGGAGAATAAATGATCACATGGGCCTGTAATGGATGGCTGGTCCCTGGTATGTTTTTGCAGACTCTGGCCTTTGAACTCTGATCCAATACTATTCACTTTCTTTGCCATGTGATGTATTCATTTACAGTGCCCTAAATAAATACAGTCTCCAGTCGCTCACACATCCAAGCCAGGAGGTTGGATGACTCCTGAAGTACCTTCCAATTCTAAGATTCTCTGATTCTGAGACTCATTGGCATTCCATTTAAACTTCCAAGTTTGTTCTTGAGCCCCTTTGAAGGTTCCCAGGCTCTATTTCTCACTTCAGCCAGCCCTTTTACTAAGCCCCCTTCCTCTTTAGGCTTCTTCTCTGTAGCACCTCCCAGCCCACGTCTCTCGTCTACCTCTCCCTGGCTCTGTGCCCCAGCCCTGATAACACTGGGCTACCCGCTCAAAGGTTCCAGCTGCTGTCATGAGTCCTTTCCCTGGTGGTCTAACCCAGTGGTGGGTTCTGGGGCTGGAGGGGCAGTGGGTGGGGCCAAAAGTGGGTGGGACTAGACCAATGGTGGGCAGAGCCAGTGGTGGGCAAAGCCAACCCAACAGTAGGCGGCGCCAACCCTAAAACTGCACACTTACATGACCATGATCAATGGAATAGAACATGGACACGCACACAGGATACCAGTTTTAGCAAACAGAGGCAAGTGAGTCCAGTGTGAATGGTGGCAAACAGGGCTTGTCCTAGGACTGTAGCGGAAAGTCACAGCGGCAGCTATTTCCGCCAGAAACAGCGTTTCCGCAATTAGTAGTACGGCGTGGCAGAGGTTTTCATTCCACTAGTTTCATTCCGCTACTTCTGCAGTTCCACTAATTTCATTCTGCTACTTCCACAGGCTTCACAAATAGCGGGAACATGCCATTTTCGCTACTTCTGCCATTCCACCAGTGCCACGAAATAGCGGAACAGCGGTTTTCCAACAGTTTCCGACAATTCCGCAATTTTTCCAATAGTTTCCGAATTTGCAGAATGCCGGCGGAATTAGCGAAATGTTGGCAGAAATGCCACAGTGTGGCGCGGGCAATTCTGAAATGGCGGAATGGAATCGCGGCGTGGTAAAAGCTGCTGCCGCTTCAGTCCTAGCTTGTCCTTCTTAGATTTCATTCACATCAAGCTTAAAACCACCACCACCACCCCTCCAGCACGCAGACAGTAACTGTGGAACATCCCAGTCAGGTGCATGCTGAGTGTCAGTGAGGAGGATTGAAATGCAAACCAATGAAACCATGCAAGATTTTTCTCCCAAAATCATGACTAGGAGGGATTCAAACCCCGAAACCAATATTAAGCTCCCCTTCTCTTGCATCCTGCCTTTTCCAAAGGTGAGCGTCTCTCACCTCCTCTCCCTTGTACCGCTGGGTAAACTGAGGCATAGAAAGACTAAGTGATTGCCTTGTACTGTACAAGTTAGAAAACTCTCTGGTGGTTTACATCTGGAAAGATTGATAAGATCCAACAGCTGGACTGGTGGTGGGTTGTTTTTGTTGTGTTTTTTTTTTTTTTTTTTAAAAGGTGTAACTACAATGAAAGAAACAGTGACTGTGGTTTACAATATTCAACTTCCAATGAAAAATCAATCATTCATCGCTGGATTTTAGCCCAACTCTAACCAGAAAAATAAAGCAGAGGCGCAGACGGTTCTATAACAGGTGACAATGATTTTGTAACATGAAAGTTTAGCTGACTGAATATGGCAATCTGCAGCACATCTAAACACTAGTGCAGCTTATATTTCTCTAAATGCATAGCCTCAGATTGGAGAGAATTTCACTCTATTTTCCCCATGGCTCACTCCGTGACAGAGTTACTTTGCATACATGGACTAGTCCCACTAAATCACTGTGAGTAAAACCCAAAGCCAGGGTTCTTTTTACATTAGATTAAGGATCTTGGGACAACGCAACAAGTAGTGTGGAAGGATGGATCCAGGATAGGTTTTTTGCCCCATGGTGCGAGGGAAAAGATTACTGGGATCACCAAAGGCGGATACAATATATCTTAGCCAATAGGAACACAACAGTAGTGCGACGAGCCGCAGCAGGGGTTTTTCATCTGGAGTTATTCAGGAAAAAACTGATGGAAACCCCTGCCCGGACCAGTGGAGACATGGAGACACTGCAGGTGCCATGTGACCTGGAAGGTATTTAGGGGGGATACCGCTAGTAGTCTTAATTTATGGCGACCTGTCTCCGTGTACTGCTGATGGATTTAGTGCCAGAGGGATTAGATACAGGGGCCAAGTGTGCCACTATAAACCCCGAGAAGGGGGAAGGCGTTGTTTAACTGGGTAGTAGGCTGGTGTTACAAACCTTTGAGAATAATACTGCCGGGCCACACACTCGATATGGTTATTGACTAATGATTTTGGCAATGAGGTGGGAGAGTTTTCAGAAGCAAAGCGGTATTATATTGTATTTTAATTTTTTAATTTTATTTTTTATTGTGTTAATATTTTTGTGATGTACACATGTGTGTTATTTATTTTTGTTATGGCCTATAGGCTAAACAAATAAACTATTATTATTATTATTATTAGATTAAGGATGATTGAAATGCAAACCACTAAACCAGTTCTGAGTGAGGGGGAACTGAGACCCACTTTCAGACATGCCCCCCCCCCAGCACATATTCTGGCTGTGGGGGGAAATGCGCAGCCAGAATATGCGTGGCGATCGGCCAGTCTGAAAGCCCACCCACCCACCCACCCATGTGGCTTTGCTGGCAGAGACGCGCACAGATGCAGAGCAGGAAATCGAGCTCTGCATCCCTGTGCGTCTCTGTTGGCAAAGCCGTGCGGGGGCTTTCAGACCAGCCAATCCCCACGCATATTCTGGCTGCGCATTTCCCCCCTGCAGCCAGAATATTTGCGTGCGGGGGGTGGGAGGGAGGCATGTCTGAAAGTGGTCTGAGTGTTCCCCTCACTCAGAACCTAATTCCCTGTAACTAAGCAAAGCACGTGAGCCTGCAACTTCTCAATCTCATGATGAATATACTTTTGTCTTTCCTGATGTTTACCCCTCCCTCGTCTCCCCCTCCCTTGTCTCTCAGATTGTAAACCCCTTTGGGGTAGGGACTGGTGGTCTCTGAGTGTGGATTGTACAGTGCCAGGTAGTGGTACATTGCTGGTGCTATATCAACAATAATAATAATTTCTCCCATTAAACTGTGACTAGGATTCAAACCAAAAGTCAAAACCACAGATTCTTAAACCACCATGCAGGATTTTTCTCCCTCCACTAACTCATGACTGGGATGCAAATTCAAAAACCACAATACCAAGCTTGAACAGATAAGATTTCTCTTACATCAACCTTCTCAAGTTTCTCATACTGAGAGAGAGAAAGGCAGGTAGACACCTCAGAGATTAAGAGAATTAAAATCAAATGATGATCAGTGCATGCATTCATTTTCAAATAAATTCATTTTCTCCCAAGTTAAGATTAAGCAAACACATATATTTAATTCAAATTAAAATAAATTCATTTCAATTAATAAATATAATTTATGCAATAATTTCACTTAGTAAAATCAATGTATTTTCTCCACCCAAGCCAGATTAAGCAAAAAAAACAACAGGAAACCCAAAGGATCAAATAAAAACAGGAATAATGATATGAGAATACTGATAGACCAATTGAACAGAAATCTAACAAATGCTAGGGAATTCCTTTAAAAATTAGGAAAGACATCAACTGCAAAGTCCAAATAAAATTAGCAAACTTCTTTATTCCGTGTGAACTCTTCCTACAGAACTTCCAAGATGTGTTGCTCTTAAATCACCAACATGTTTCGACCATAAAGTCATCTTCAGGGCCTATTTACATCCACAACTTGATATCATTACTGAGAGTCCTTCCAATGACAAAATGAAAAATCAACATGACAACCATTTCAAAAGATGGCTTACTGCCAGATTTTAATTTAATCATGGCCATAAGAAGTGGCTTCCAAATATATATATAGGTACAATGACCACATTTATAATGGCCCTTTACTTCCCCTAATATGCCCATTACACTTGGGGCATTTATAGACGATCCCGCTTACAAGCAGGATCGCCCAAATGCCGGCTTTTCCCCCGCGGCGTCTCTGCGTGCCGTGTCTGCTGTTCAGACATGGCGCAGAGTGTGAGTGCGCATGGGCACCCTTCTGTGCATGCGCACTCGCCCGCGGAACCAGGAAATGCGGCGTAAAGCCAGCACTTCGGGAATCTGCATTGGAGGGGGCAGGATCGCCTGCCCCCTCCGACGCGGATTAAAAAGCAGGCCAAGCATGTAGACGAGCGGCAAGAAAGGCGGATGATCAAAGGATCAGCCGCCTTTTTTGTCTCGTCTATAAACGCCCTTGGTTTCCTCTGTGGTAGTATATCAGCTCTTACCAAAATTTCTTTCAAATTTCTACTTCTCTTATACGAAAAAAGAGGAGGCTCCTCACAAAAAGGTATATGCTCCACTAGTCTCACACGGCAGTTCGGCTAGTTCGCCGAGTTCGGGTTTGGCTGTTCGGTTCGGTCATCTGAACAGGCCGTTCGGCTGTTCGGTTCGGCCGTTCGGGAAATGTTACAGGTGTTTTTTTGTTTTTTATATGTTTTTTTTGGTTTTTTATTGGGTTTTATATGGTTTTCTTTTGTTTTTTATTTGTTTTTTTTGTTTTTATATAGGGTTTTTTAATTTATTTTTTTATCTAATATTTTATATATATATATATATATATATATATATATATATATATATATACATACACTAAATCTAACTGCTATTAACTATTCTAAATGCTATGAACTAAATGGATTATCTAATAAGTACACAGACCTACTCCTACAAACACTCAAACTAAATCACTAACGCTATCTCTATCACTAAGCTAGCTCCTACAACTCTCTATCTATCACACGGAATAAACCACAAGAAGTCTGCTAATTTATTTGGACTTTGCAGTTGATGTCTTTCTGAATTTTTAAAGGAATTCCCTAGCATTTGTTAGATTTCTATTCAATTGGTCTATCAGTATTCTCATATCATTATTGTTGTATCCATTGGCTGCGTGCAGGATACTGTTTCATTCCCCATTTTTTGTCTTTTCAAATAAAAACAGGAACAGCCCTTCTCCTCTTACCTGGCCTCAGCCAGTGCCAGGGCTGATACAATCCAAGGGGAAGGGATTTGGGGAACTTTGCTGACTGCCCGGAGAAGCCTCAGAGCCAGAATCCAGTCACTGCAGCAACCAGACAGTGCCATGTGCTGGGGCTCGCTTTGCCTTCCTTTACATGAGTGAGGTCTGGGCTTTCCTCCCGGATCCCTCCCTCATCCCCTCAGTCACACAACACTGTGCAGCTGAACCCTGGCTCCCCTAACTTTTTTCGGGCCAGAGATTGACCAGGGCGATAGCTCTATTGCCCCCAAATTAATTTTTTTCAGCAGGCTCAGCACTGGAAGATTCCTATGGAATCTTCTCAAGTGCCTCCTCCCTGCCCAAAGTAAGCATGTGTGAGAGGGGAATAAACTGGGTGCTAAGGCTATCGCCCTCTCGCACGTGCTCACATCGCTGCCCCTCACACTGCTCCTCTCAGTCCCCTCTCCCCTCCTGAGTGCTCCATCTGCTCCAGAGCTCCACTTCCGGGGGGGGGGAGGGAGGGGAGGGGAGCAGAAGAGAGGGGAAGGGAGTTGGTGCGCTTTCAGGAAGAGAGTGAGTGTGACGGAAGATTCCCCTCCCCGAGTCCCAACAGACGTGGCGGCAGCTGCAGCACCAGCAAATCAGATCACAGCAGGCTGATCTGATAGCAAGTCAGGGTGTGTGTGTGTGTGTGTGTCAGTGTCAGTCAGCGCCGGCAGTGTGAGAGAGGGGGAGGGAAGACTGGCCACTTGTGTGCTGTCAGCGACCAGCCTTCCGTCCCCCTCTCTCACCTGCCAGTGCTGGAACTGATGATCTTAAACAAGCTTCCATGTATGTGCAGCATGAAATTAAGCAGCCCCTGGGAGCTTTGGAATCAAGCTGAGATGCTCCCCCCCCGCCCCCTTCCAGGTCAGGACTTGGTGGAGGTAAGTCACGGTGCCTTGCCGCCCCCACAAAAGTACCCCCCCCTCAAGTTTTTTGCAGCAGCACCTAGGGAGCTTGTGGGGCACTGCCCCACAGCCATGACCCTAGAACCGCCACTGGTCTAACCAGAGAGCCTTGTGGCTCTAGCTGAAATAGCTAGGCCTCTCACCTGGCTTGCAGTTCGCTGCCATGCCCAGCTGAGAGAGAGTGTATTTCTTCTGCCAGGTCCTAAAAGGGCCAGATGCCTGCTGCTCCGTGGGCAGCCCCAGATGGTTTAATCACACAAGAACTAACCCGTCACTCTGGGGGCCTGACCCTGCAGCTACTTAAGGTCTCGTCCTACAGGGCCCCAACAGCTTGCGAATAACTAACCATCTGTAATATATGCATTTTCTTAAGCATAAAATTCTAGTTTACTCAGGTTCACTCAGGTTCGCAGCCATGGGGTGCGCTTTGATCCACTGCTGCACCTAGATTGTCAGGTTGGAGCGGCGGCCAGGTGTGCCTTTCATCAATTACATCTGGTGAGAAGGCTGTGACTGTTTTTATCAGATTTGGGTTTGGCCACCATCATCCATTCCTTCGTAACCTCGAGGCTAGATTACTGCAATGCGCTCTACATGGGGCTGCCCTTTAAGACTGTTGGGAAGCTGTAGTTGGTGCAGAATGCAACGGCCCAGCTTCTTTTGGGGACGAGTCACTGGCAGTGCATTCCACCAGTGCTCCAGAGTCTGCACTGGCTGCCAATAGCTTTCTGGGCACAATTCAAGGTGCTGGTTTTAACAAATAAAACCCTAAATGGCTTGGGTCCCAGTTATCTGAAAGACCGCCTCCTCCCTTATGTTCCTTCATGGCCCCTGAGGTCAGCCAGGGATGCCCTCTTGCAGGTGCCATCTCCCCATTATGTTTTTACAACTAGGGCATACAGGAGGCCTTCTTGGTAGCTGCTCCATGATTATGGAACTCCCTCCCCTTTGGGGGTCTGCCTAAGCCCGAGCCTGTTCATCTTCCGGAAGTGATGTAAAATCTTTTTATTTGGCCAGGTGTTTGGTAGGCAGGGATATGGTGGGATGGCATTGGGTGGAAGGTGTAGGGTGGGTTGGGTGAGGCATTAAGGTGGTTTTTTAAAAAAATGATGTTAATGGCTCTTTTATTTCTGTTTTTATGATTGTAAGCCTGTGCGGTAAATGCAGTATAGAAATATAACTAAATAATATTTTTTAAAAATCAAAATGTTTATTTAGCCATGGGCCATTATAAACATGAACATAAATGAAACAAAACTAAGCATAATTCATCAGCCCATATAATAAATCAAGCTTAATAGAAAATCAGCATACAATACAAAATTCATACAACCTATCCTACCAGACAGGAGTTAAAAACAGAATCCACATAGTCTTGCAAAACCCAATCTTAATAGCCATAGACTGGAACATAGGTCCTATAACATAAATGGGGCAAATACCACGTTAATGGGACTACTTATACATTAAGACCCGAAATAAAAATTTTACAGTGTTAACTGAAATGCTCTTGTTGTCCCTTAATAAGTATATCACCTTCCATTCGACTGGCTGATTGATACCACCCACGAGAGGAACGATGTACAATTGTCTCCGGTGATCATATATAGGGCAGACAAAAAATATGAGTCAGATTTTCACTAAATAAATAATAGTATCTGTCCTGACTTTAGCTCTGCATTTTCGGATTTACATACATTTCCTATTTCCGAACTTTATCTGAAATTGATCTATATAATGTTGAACGACGTCCTTATGTGCATATTCCTTCTGATTCGTTGCCCAAGAGGCCTTCCTGTAGATGAAAATTCAGTTGATTTTTGTGTTAGTCTCAGGGCTATTTCTAGCTTCAACTTCAGGTTATTATCTTTTGTTCAAACTATTCAGTTAACAGAAGATCACATTGGTTTCATTGAGAAGAGAGCTAATGTGCTTTTGCTCATGCTGAAGGAGAAAAAATAGTCCTAGAAAGCTGTTGCTATGTAGGGTGTGTCAGATATATTGTGTGACTTATTGAGGGAGAGGGTAGAGTGTTGGGAAAAGAGTGCTTACAATACCTACGTTTTAGATATGGCCTTACCAGAGAATATTGCAATGGTTAAGAACGTGGGCACATGTTCATGTTGCTGAGAAAATTAATAAGAACACATCAGACCTGTGCTCTGCCCTCTCTGTGCCTGCTTCCCATATGAAGTGTGGTCAAAGTCAAGGTTGAAGGCATATCTGTGATTTAGGCTCTGGATATCTAAAAACAGCATAAAGTTCCAAAATGAAGGTTGTTGAAGACCATGATAGTTTTCAGACCCAATTAAACTATCTTTTAGGGGAAATTCTCTTCAGGGGACAGCCCACAACGGTGGAAAGAAGTCCCCGGAGAAACTAAAACAACCACAACCCACACCCCCTAGGTTTCACATTTCTTGGATATTTTTTTCAACAATGCTAACTCTTAGTAGCTTCCCCTTACAAGTAAAGCAAATATGAAAACAACCCCTCCAAACTCTGCACACACAATTTTACTGTGAGGAGAGGATGAGAGAGAGCCTGAATTACACAAGACAGATGTTAATTATTATACAGCTTAATGCACCAGTGGATGGCACTCCATATAGTACAGTGGTAAGGGACTTAAAAGAGAATGTATATAGTAGAATAGAAATGCAAACCGTTTACTTCCTACATATAGGCTTCCATGTAATGTTCTCCATGGAAAGGAGGTATGGGGGGAGAGAGATTTGCATGGAAATTCTCTCCTGAGAAGGTAACAGCCTAGGACCTTATTGTAGGAACACTGAGACAGTAATTCGTCTGAGTGTCTCCTTCAATGTTCTTGCATCAGCTTTCCCTTGCCCCCGCACCGCAAAGAAAACAAGCACGCAGATACTGATTTGAAAGGCCGCACTCTATTGAATTAGAAATTTAGGTCAGAGGGAGTCTCACACTCTGGATCCAGGTTCCAGCTTACTAAGCATTAATAAAGGGTGGCCCGATGCCCCTCAGTACCACCCTATAACACTTAACTATCCTAGGTTGCTCTCACCCCCAGCCGTGCAGCTGGTTGATAAGGCTCCTGCCCTGTAGCAAACAGAAGCAGGCTGGAATGCGAGGACTCCACCATCTGGGACCGCCCCTGTCCTCGGATGAGTTGCTCCTCCCCACCCCTATCCTGGGCCTTGCGCCGAACCTGGCCGCCCCTGCTCTTGGTTCGCTCTTGGCCCTGTCTCTTATGGAGACGACTTCCTTCAGACCCCTAACAACTGTTAAACCAACTACCTGGACCTCTGCCACAGCAAACCGCCAGCCTGTGCTTAGCTAGTTTCGCACCCAATATCCTTCCTCTGATCCAATAGTTGCAACAATTTCTCCTTCGATACTCTCAGATACATCTGGACTCCCATGTCAGACAGGTGCACTCCGTCCTTCCAATAAGGTTGGGCCTCGAGAACCGAATGTTTGTGTGCGCGATGCAGGCGCCACTCCCTGCAATCACTAGCTTGCCTTCTTCCTTATTAATTTTCTTTCTATCTCTGTCAACCTTCCCTGGTGAGACTGCATCACGCCATCTGATCCTCTCCATCATGTGCATCCAGATGAACCTTGTGCGAGGCATATGTTTTTGCGCCTCCACCCAATCCCGTTTAATCCTAACTACTCACTGCAACCTGGGAGTTTTGGGTACATTATTCTCCCCCAGATGAACAACAATAAACTGTGGATGTCGGCCACTAGCTATCCTATGGATGAGGGGCATGAGTTGTTCCCAACGCGTGCCACTCCTGAATCGCCACACTATCTCCACCTTTTCACCCAGCCCAAGCTGTGTGCCCCAATGGGATCTGCCCGCTGCCTTGGCAGCCCAAGTGTACGATTCTGTGGCCCACGATCCACACCAGCTTACACGGCCTGAACATCTTCCATCCTCTAACAATAAACAATAACAGTTTCAACTATGAACAATTAACCAAAATTTACTGCTGATGTAACAAACGGACATACGTATGGAAGGCAGTTGAGCGCCATCTACTGATGTCCCAGATGCGGGACTCCGGGAAGTCTTCGGCCACGGCTAAATTAGCTGCTCCAATTCTAAACAAGTGGGACCCATATATGTGGCTTGGCAAGTGGTTCTGACCTAGGCATCTATGCATTACCGCCGTGAATTGGCTCCTGGTGCGAAGGGATCCATTGGCGTGTATCAAAAATTGACCCGGGATGCCGGGTCGGATATGCAGGTATCTGTGCACTGCTGCGACAGGGCAGAGGGATGGGGGCCCTGCCCTATGGAGGGTAATGAGGTGGCCGTTACCTCTTCCGTCAGTTTTGGAGTAACGGAGAATAATTTGGATCAGATGATCCTGGACTTGAGCATCCTGGGCTCTGACTACTCTATCAGAAGCGGACCTATGGGATTCAGCAACCAGCTCACTTACCTGAAAAGCACCATAGAAAGTCAGCTTAAATGACACATTAAAGAGACCTGCCTCGCTCTGGTCAAAACAGACCTGGGCTAGCGTGGCATCCAAACTGCCAAGGAAGGATGCCGTTATGGGCAGCTGTGCATTGCAAGTTTGACCCCTAGCTCGGGACCAGCTCTCTATAAGTCTGTGCATTAAAAAAACTGCCATGGGGGGGCTGGCCCGCTAATTTACTAAAGAAGGTAATAACTGACTCTGCTGACGATGGTGCCTGGTACAAGACCCCATTGCGTAAGGGTGATGGAAAACCTAATGGCATGGTGCTCAGGGATAGGAAAGGTTGTGGGCCATCCTTGACTGGCCCTAAATGTCTGGAATTCCTTAAACACCCTTCCATAGGACAGGCAGGTAGACCTTGCTAGTGATCCCTGAATCATCTGGAATAGGTCTACAATCCAAGGTTCTATGCATCTGGAGGCAATGCTTCCGGCTTGACAGCTTCCGGCTGTGGTGCCAACTGGCGGAAATGGTCCATCTGGAGATGAGAGAGCGCATCGGCTACGCCGTTGTTAACTCCAGAGACATGCTTTGATGTAAACATGATGTTAAACATTAGGCATTGCAATACAAATTTCCTGACCAGCTGGACCCTCGTGGATTTTGAAGACATGGAATTTATGACGTGAACCACTGCTAGGTTGGCACACCAAAATACCACTGTCTTGTTTGCGAATGCGTATGCCCACAATTACACCGCCAGTATGATAGGGAAAAATTCCAAGAATGTCAAATCTCTTGTGACCCCCTCCATCGCCCATTCACAGGGCCATGGTGCAGCGCACCATCATCCCCTGAAATATACCCCAAACCAACGGCACCAGCGACATCTGACTGTACCTAGAGCTCCACCTCCAAGAGGAGATCGTCCCTCCAGAAACTGACTCCATTAAAGTTATATAAAAAATGGAGCCATGTCCTGCAATCGTCCTTCATCTCTCTGATTACTCTGATGTGATAGTAAGGAGGCACATCGCTTGAGATCTTGGCGTAAAGCCGAGACAGAAAGGCCCTCTACATGTGAAGTTCAGTGATCCCAGTAGGGACTGCCGCTGTCTAACAGTGACCTTGCTGGCCATAATGGCCGTCTCCAGAGATTCCCGCAAGGCGATTATTTTTTCTCTGGACAAGCGAGACAAACCCTGTACAGTGTCCATTTCAATGCCCAGAAATGACAAGGTCATGGTAGGACCTATAGTCTTTTCCAGAGCAAGGGGAACTCCTAGCTCCTCCGCTAAACTTTGAAATGTTCACAGCAAGTAATCATCGGTGCCTGCTCTGCCCCCAAACAAAAAATCATCCATGTAATGAAGGAGGCTGCTTGACTGAATGTGCTGCCTGACCAACCAGTCGAGTAGGGAGCTGAATTTCTCAAAGGTGGCACACGATATCGAGCACCCCATTGGCATAGCTTTATCAAAGTAAAACTTCCCTTGAAACTGGAAACCCAGTAGGTGAAAATCATCTGGGTGAACAGGCAGTCGAAATGCTGATTTTTATATTGCACTTCGCCAGCAATGCAGATGCCCCACAACCCTTGACAAGTTTGATTGCCATATCAAATGACGCATACTGAACTGAGCACAGCTCTTCCGGTATGGCATCATTGACTGATCCCACCTTCAGGCGAGACAGATGATGCATCAGTCGAAACTCACCTGATGCCTTTTTCGGTACAGTGCCTATGGGGGAAACGTGTAAGTTCTCCAGTAGGAGGACTGCAAATGGGCCTGCTACTCTCCCTTCCCTAATTTCTTTTTGGAGTTTGACCAGCACTAATACCTCCATACCAGCCGTGGATTTCAGATTTCTTACCCACTGCCGTACCCTCAATCCACTCACCGGTATTCTGAAACCTACCCTGAAACCTTCCGTCACACAGTCCACTGCTTCGCGATCAGTGCAATCGCGAAGCACCCTCACCATTACTTCATGGTGCACTGGAGTTGAGGCCTTTCCCCGAGGGGTGTGTGTGACCAGGCTTCCTGTTTCAGTTACCAACCTGCTGCACACAGCTGCATTGGGCTGCTGAGTGGTTTCCGGCGCAGAGTGAGCAAACATGTCAAAATCGACATGGGGATCGTGTACAACTTCCCAAGCCATTTAATTCCCAACAGGTGGGAGCCTTTGCTGATGCCCCTCAGCCTGAAAGGGATCGTTCATGGGTGCCACTCCCCCTTTTATTAAAGCATGCCCGCTATCAGCCCGAGGGGTGCTGGACGCCATAGGTTGGGCGCAAACCTATCCCATTTCAAGCCTGGAGTTATAGCTGCTCGCTTCCTAAAGACTTCATCATAACAAAGCCAAGCCCCTGGATGACCGGGGTTGAAAGTCCGCCTGACTATATCCTGGTACTTGACCAGCTCTGCAGCTCGTGGTGGAAAATCTGCAAAATTACCCCCAACCAGATGGAGTATGCCGCTGACCAATTGGACCAATTACGGTCTGCTTTTGGTCTCTTGAACCCCTCTTGTCCTTGTCATCCTCCTCCTTGGTATTCGGGTCAGGGATGGGGTCAGTAAATAGGAGGGAGAACAAATCGACATATTCTTTCCTCCGTATCTTTTCTCTCGTGGCTTGCATCAGGTGAACGCCCATAGGCGCCGACAAATCAGCATAGCCTCCGGCCAGCAGAGGAGGCTCCGCTGCCCCATCTGTCACATGGCACTACAGGGAGCAAGATCTCCCTGCTGAGGGCCAAACCCATGCCACCTGCAACCCCTCAATCCCTGAGCGGACAGGAGCATGCACTCCATATCCCATCTCCAGGCCCAAGCCCCATTCCATCCGAGTCTAGGCGACGGAGGGGGTGGTATCTCCTGTGTAAGACCGCAGCAGCACCACCCCAGTTGGGGCCACCCTCCACCTTGCATCGGGTGAATTTGATACTCCTCGTCGCCTTGCAATGGAGGAACTGGGTTTTGCAGCGGCCTCCCACTCGGACCTGCTACCTTGTCATCCGCAAACTGTCCCGGTTGGCACTGTGTTGATCATAGGGGGGGTCATGCCTTGCACCGTCCTCTTAATAGCCTCCATCCGCTGCACCACCGCATCCATCCGATCTTGATGGATGCCAGCTGTGGATCCGTCCTTCCTCTTTGACGCACTGGGCTGGCCTCCCTAAAACAAACAGACAAAACCTGGCGTCACCGCCACCCCCCGCCGGGGCGGAGGCAGCGGAGGAGCCTCTGCAGTTGCGTCAGGATCTCCTCACATCCCCCCATCCTCTCCTGGAGCACAGAAGCACTGCTTCAAACAGGTCCCCTAAAGGACCCGCCGGGATCTGGCTGCCCTGCGTCGCCCCTCGTAAGCCCTTCCCTTTCTTGGCCAGGGCTTTGCCCTTACTCTTCCCTCCGCCCTTCACCATTGCTGCGAGTAAGAAGGAATTGGCGTCCCTCACCCCTTTCACACACCTAACCCTTCGTGCAGGGGGGCTCAGTGTCTAGCTGTGGGTAGGCCTACCCGCTGCAACCCTCCACTCCTAAGACAGCAGGTCGCCCTGTTGGAAAAACCTTGAGGCCCAACAACGCCGGGAGCAGCCCAAGGAATGTAATTTCAGTGCTGGGTAGCTACCTGCCTTCCCACTGCCAGCCTTGACCTTGAGGGTATTTGGTGTGTGTGTGTGTGTGTGCCCCATGGCATGAGGCCCACAACACTGCGGGGGGAGGGCTACTTGCCTTCTTGTGTGCCTCCCACACCACCTCCAAACCCACTCAGCTCTGGCAGCTAAAGCTGCACAAGTTTGAGGCCTGAAGTCCCGGAACACAGCCGACGTCAGGAGCACTACTCAGTGCTTCCTCCCCATGCGTGCTGCTGGGCCAACTGACGCGCAGCGCCACGAGGCTCAAAATGGCACCTGCAGGTGTCGTGATGTGAGACCTGTGCTTTCGCACCTAAACTGTGCGCTGCCTCCTCAGCGTCCCGCTATCTGAGCAGCAAGCAGCCGCTTGTCCTCTTCAGAGAGGGGGGCGAGTGGCAAAGCCCCCCCTCTGCCCAGCACAGAACCGGCCTCAAGGAGCCAGCCCATGGGGGGGAGGGGAGTTCTGTATGCAGCTCTCCTCGGCTATCTCCCTAGCCAGACAACACTATTATGCCTCCAGGATCGAATCTTTCTCGCGCGACCCTTGCCGCCTCTTCTCTACTTTCTACTCCCTTCTTAAACCCCCCTGCCCTCCTCTGCCCTCTTCCCTTGCTGCTCAGGATCTTGCATCATTCTTCACCTCAAAGATTGACAAGATCCGTTGGGACATTGCCTCCCACCCACCTCCTCCTCCTGCTCCCGTACCACCCTCTCTCCTCACATCCTTCCCTCCTGCCTCTCTCTCTCGAGGAAATCTCCATTCTGCTCTCCTCATCCAACCCCTCCACCTGCCCCCTTGACCCGATCCCCTCCCGCCTCCTGACCTCTATTGCTCCCACTGTCGCCTCCCCCACTTCTACATGTCATCAATCTCTCCCTTTCCACAGGCTCCTTCCCCTCTGCTTTCAAGCATGCCACTGTCCCCCCCATTCTCAAAAAGCCCACCCTAGACCCATCTGACCCCTCTAGTTACCGGTCAGTCTCCCTCCTTCCCTTTGCCTCAAAGCTTCTGGAACGTGTCATCTACTCCCGCTGCCTGGACCTCCTCTCTGCCAACTCCTTCCTGGACCCTCTCCAATCTGGCTTCTGCCCCCTCCACTCTACTGAAACTGCCATGGCCAAGATCACCAATGATCTACTTGTCGCTAAATCTAAGCGCCACTACTCCATTCTTGTCCTCCTTGATCTCTCTGCTGCCTTTGACACTGTCGACCACTCGCTCCTATTGGACTCGCTTTACTCTTTGGGCTTCCGTGGCTCTGTCCTTGACTGGTTCTCCTCCTACCTCTCTGACTGCTCCTTTAAAGTCTCGCTCCCCGAGTCGAACTCCTCCTCCCTCCCCCTTTCGGTTGGGGTCCCCCAAGGCTCTGTCCTTGGCCCTCTCCTCTTCTCTATTTACACCCTGTCCCTTGGCAAAATTATTGCCTCCCACGGATTCCAATATCATCTCTACGCTGATGACACCCAACTCTATCTTTCTACCCCCTCTCTCTCCTCTTCTGTCCACTCACGCCTCGTCAACTGCCTCTCTGATATCTCCGCCTGGATGTCCCGACGTCAACTCAAGCTCAACATGGCCAAGACCGAACTCCTCATTTTTCCTCCCTCCTCTTCCTCTCCCTCTAACCTGCCCATCTGCATCGATGGAGTCACCATCCATCCTGTTCTCCAAGCCCGTAGCTTGGGCTTCATCTTTGACACGCACCTCTCTTTTAAACCTTACATTGACTCTGTTGCCAAATCCTGCCGATTCGCCCTCCATAACATTGCTCGGATCCGCCCCTTTCTCTCTACCTCCTCGGCCAAAACCCTTGTTCATGCCATGGTTATCTCTCGCCTCGATTACTGCAACCTCCTCCTTGCTGGCCTCCCTCGCTCTCACCTGTCCCCCCTTATCGCAATCCAAAACTCCGCTGCCAAGGTCATTCACTCTGCCCGTCGCTTCGACCATGTGCAGCCTCTCCTCTTCTCTCTTCACTGGCTCCCCCTTCCTGAACGTATCCTGTTTAAACTCCTGGTATTCACGTTCAAAACACTCCACAACCAAGCTCCCCCTTACCTCTCGGACCTAATCTCCCTACGCACTCCTGCACGCGCTCTCCGCTCTTCCTCTGTCCCCTCCCTCACTCTCCCTCGTTTCTCCTGCTCACCTAACCGCCTTCGACCCTTCTCCCTCGCTGCCCCCCATGCCTGGAACTCCCTCCCTACCCACATCCGCCTTGCCCCCTCCCTCCGCTCCTTCAAATCCCTCCTCAAGACCCACTTTTTCCTCGCCGCCTTTCCCAATGCCTGCTAGTCGTTCCCCATATACTTACTGTCTGCCCTCCTCTGCAGACTGCTGCAACCAACCTGATTGTAACCAAGCCAAGCACACGCACCTGAGACTTCGCATCCGCCTGAATGTTTGTTTGTCTTCTCCCCTGTCTCTCCCACTGTCCCCTCTCCCTGTCTCCCCCTCCTTGTCTTTTAGATTGTAAGCCACCCGCATCTATTTCTATGTTCTGTATAGCACCAGGTCACGCGACTGGCACTATATAAATGATTATAATAATAATAATAATAATAATTAATAAGCTCCTCCTGATTTTGATTTACCCTGAGCTGCTTTTGGGTTGGGATTTTCCATCTGATCATTTTTATTATTAAGGAATAATAGCAACAATGAAAGTCCCCTAATGCTGTTGAAGGCTCTGCCCTTTCCCTGCAGGCTAACTAGACCCTGTATGCATTACTACTCAATTAATTTTTCACTGCTTATGCCCATTTCTACCGTTTTCGTCCAAATGTTCTGCTGATGTGAGATGGGAGTTGTAGTGACAGCTGAACCTGTGTCCCCTAGACCTTCCAAATTATGCATATTTTGGCTGTGAAAAAGTCTCATGGTATTTGGCTGAGAAGGTGGTTGAAAAAATGGGCTAAAATGGAATCTGAAATCACGTGTATGCACCCTGCCAATACACCTCTCAGGGTTTGACTCTATGTCTCAGGGTTTTCAAGCCGCATCTCCGGGCTCAGGGTTAAGCCCATAATTCTCAAGGTCACTATTTTTTATCTGATTTTGTATTCTCTGGAGGAGGACAAGGAGCTGTGCAGTGTTATCCGGACCCAGCTGCCAAGGGGAAGTTTCTGCTTTGGTTGCCCAATGGTACATAAATGTAATAGTCATTCTTGCCTCCACTCAAATGAGGAGGGGCTTGATAGGTTAGTGCTCTTCACCTTGGAGAAGAGACGATGCTAAAAGTTTATAATATCATGAGTGGTGTGGAATGAGTTAATAGGGTGTGGTTATTGACCCTCTCAGACAGTACCAGAACTGAGGGACACTCCATGACAGTAACTGGCAGCAGATTTAAAACAAATCAAATAAAGTATTTTTTAATCTCAATGCACAGTTAACTTGTGGAGTTTGTTGCCAGAGGATGTGACCATGGCCAGTAGTATGGCTGGGTTTAAAAAAGGATTGAACAAATTCTTGGAAGGTAGGTCCATTAGCAGCTATTAGCCAAGAAGGTTTGCGGGGGACATAACCTCTGATTGTCGGAAGCTGGGAGTGAACAACAGGGAATGGAGCACCCCATTATGACCTGTTGGATACTTCTTCCAAGCGACCGAGATTGGCCACTGTTGGAGACAGGATGCTGGGCTTGACGGACCATTGACCATAGAGTATTGGACCATATCATATTCAATTAAAAGGGGGGGAGGGAGTTTCTGTCTGTTTGAGCCTTTATAGCTGATGTTTCAAGTTTTACTTCATAGCCACAAGGATTGGAATGTATTTCTTGAGATTTACAATCTATCTCAAGGCTCGCAGTAAAACTGCTAGAGTTAGCAGCTCTGATATTCTAACTATACATGAGGCTAATCGAAGGGATAGCTTCTTTTTATCTATATGAAAACATGCTCAGAATGCAAAATGCTGGAAAATTAGAAAATGTTATGGTTTTAAATTATATTTTCTGTGAAAAGAGTTTGTTTTCTAAAAGTGAAGTGAGCTGCTGATATCTACCAGCAAATGGAAATTCAGGGCTCCCCTACCCCCATATTCTCTCAGGTTCCAGTTTCATGAGTTTGTGTATGGTGTACTTACTGATCAGTCTTAGTAGATACAGTGCTTAAAAACTAGCAAAGTGAAAGTCTTCTTCAATCTTATTTTTAATACACCAGCAAAATTTATGATCTTACTGATACAATTTGGAGATGAAAATTCTCATATGAAAGACTTGGTGATGAAAACTTATAATGTGAATGCTTTTATGCAGTTTTAATTAGTGTGGCTGGCAGTGTGCCAGCTTTTACTAAAGAGGCAGGGAGAGAGGCCTTATTTTAATTTAAAGCAATGAGAATATTTTCTTTGGGTCTAGATATCGGTTTCCAGCCACAAATTCAGTATCACTTTTTATTTTAATTAGTAAAGGAATGTAAGTTAGAATTTGACCTCTGAGTGACCCAGTTGCTTGTAATACCATGTAATCAGTTACACGGAGGCCTACAGATGACTTCAGATCTTTTCCTCAGTAGTTATTTAATTGGGAAGCAAGTTGCTTATTGGAGCATTTGACAACTGAGGTGGAAGATGTCATCTTTGGTAGTACTGAGACCCCGGGTATCAAAGGCATTCTCTTCAGTTTCCCAAGGGGCTCATGCTGTAACAGATGATGTAACAGGACCAAGACATTCACTCCTTTATGGCGAGTAGTCAGGTCTGAAATTCCACTCATTTAATGAAGGGATAATTTGATGAACACCTGCAGCTTAAGACACAGAAGTGCTGTACATCTTAATAAGCTAACCTGTATTGAAAGGAAAACTTACATTTCAGGATCTCAGGGCAGTGTGTTATCCTAATGGAAATTATAGAGGTTTAAAGTCACAAATGAGATAAAGGGAAACAATTTTAGCTCCTTGCTTTGAAAATATGCCATATTTCAATCACTGATGGCCAGGGTTCCTGGTTTTTCGTTTAACATGGAATACTAGAGAAAAATGCAAAATACCTGTTTTCCCAGAGAAAAACATGGAATTCCAGGTTTTGGGGGGAAATTTCTGCCTGCAAAAACTCACTGGCACCCATGGTGGCAGTGGAAATTTAAAGGAGGTGGAATCTCTGTGGAAGTTCTTGTTTATGCCTACGTCTGAGAGAAGAGATTTGGTGCAAGAAGAACACAGCTGCATCTGGCTTTTGGCAAAGCAGAAGTATTTGTTTATTTTATTTATTTATTTATATTTATTGGCCGCCCCCTCATGCCTATGGCATCTTCGGGCGGCTCACAACAGTTAAAACAACAATAAAATACATAAAAACAACAATATGAACCCCCCCCCAAACGTTCTCCTCCCTCCCCTCCCCTCCAAAGGCCTGGGTGAACAACCAGGTCTTGCAGGCTTGGCAAAAAGCCATCAGACCCAGGGCCAGGCGAGCTTCCTCCGGGAGGGAGTTCCAAAGCTGCGGCCTGGCCATCAAGAACGCCCTCTCCATCATGGCCCCCCGTTTAACATGGGGGACCTCTAGAAAGGCGCCCCCGGCAGACCGCAGGGGCCGCCCTGGGGCGTGGAAGGCGAGGCGGTCCCCAAGGTATGAGGGGCCCAGACCTTATAGGGCTTTATAGACCAACACCTTGAATCTGGCTCAGTACGCTATAGGCAGCCAGTGCAGAGTGCGGAGCATATGTGTAATGTGCTCCCGTCACCTTGTCCCCGTAAGGAGATGGGCCGCCGCATTCTACGCCAGCTGCAGCCTCTGAATCGGAACCAAGGGAAGCCCCAAGTAGAGCGCGTTGAAGTAGTCTAGCCTCAAGGTGATGAAGGCGTGAATAAGAGTGGCCAGCAGCCTCCACACTCCATACAGCTGGCGAAAGGCGACTTTACCACCACCTCCCCCTGCCGATCCAGACGGAGGCCCGGATCCAAAACCACCCCCAGACTTCGAACCTGCTGGGCTATGGGAGGGCAGACCCCCCTGCCACCAGAGGGATCGGCACCTCCCTCGCCCTACCCACCACCATCCCCTCTGTCTTATAAGGATTAAGCTTCAGTCTGCTCTGCCGCATCCAATCTGCCACAGCCTCCAAACATTGGGAAAGCAACAAGACAGCGGGACGTGGGTCAGTCGAAAACGAGAGGTACAGCTGAGTATCATCGGCACATTGGTGACATCGCACCCCGAACCCTCTCACGATCTCCCCCAGGGGCTGCATATATACATTAAACAAAAGCGGAGACAGAATAGAACCCTGCGGAACGCCGCAGGTCAAAGCCCAGGGGCTCGATGTTTCAGCTCCCATCACCACCTACTGGCTTCTCCCCGATAGGAATGAGCGGAACCACCCAAGGACAGTTCCATCCAGACCCCCCAGGTCTTGCAGCCTTCTCAACAGCAGCCCATGGTCCACGGTGTCAAAAGCAGCCGAGAGTTCTAGCAGGATCAGGAATGTAGAACATCCTGCATCCATCTCCCAGTGGAGATCGTCCACCAAAGCCACCATCGCCATCTCAGTACCATAGCCGGGGTGGAACCAAGACTGAAAAGGGTCAAGGAAACCGATACGGTCCAGATGCGCCTGGAGCTGCAGAGCCATGGCCCATTCAATAACCTTCCCTAAAAAGGGAAGATTAGAGACAGGACAGCAACTGGCGAGTGCGTCCACATCCAGCAAAGGCTCCTTCAGCAGGGGGCTCACCACAGCCTCCTTGAGACTGGGCGACAACCTCCCCTGCCGAAGGGACGTGTTAACCACCCTCGCCAGATCTGACCCCAATGTCTCCCTGGAAGCTTTTACTAACCAGGACGGGCACGGATCTAGTTCACAACTTGTGGCTCAAACAGACCCCAAGACATCCACCGCATCGGCCGGTGTCACTTCCTGAAACTCCTCCCAGGCAGATCGACCAGACGGTGCCTCCATAACCTCACGCTCCTCTCCTACTGCATTCAACCCGGTATCGAAGTTACTCTGGATCTGAGATATCTTGTCTGCAAAGTAGGTGGCAAACTCCTCACAGCGGGCCTGGGACAAGTCCCCGTCCAGGCGGAGGGAGGCCTGACTGACCAGCCCCCGCACCACCCAGAACAGCTCCGCTGGACGTGACTTTGCAAATGCTATGAGGGCAGCAAAGAATTCCTTCTTTGTTGTCCTCACAGCCTCAACAGAGGACCGCAAATGGGTCCTATGGAGAAGTCGGTCAGATTCAGAGCAAGTCCGACGCCAGCGTCGCTCTAGTCTCCTGCCTACCTGCTTCATACTCCGCAGTCCCTCAGTAAACCAAGGGACCCTGTGGTGACGAGATGGGGGCAGGGGACGTCTTGGAGCCACCCTATCGATGGCTGCCCCCAGCAAGATGTTCCAATGCTGTACCAGCACATCGACAGAGTATGTTAGGGTCTGTGCCAGGGCTAGGAGGGAGTTGGCACAGCACCCCTCCTACCTGCAACGGGAGAGATTTGGACTGTGTTCCAGGGTTGGCTGGTGTGGAATATTGTTTTATTTTGTTACTTGAGTGGCAGTGGCAACTAGTTCATAAAATTAAATGAATCATTTGCAATAAACACTTTCTAATTTTAATGGACGAAAAATGCAGATTTTGGTGTTTTTAATCGGCAAATCTAGGGTTTATTCCCCCAGAGAATTTCCAATCTTTTGGCAGAGAAAGCTAGAAACCCTGCTGATGACTGTAGGTTTCTGTGGCTAGGAGCTGAGGTACTTTGATGTAGTAGTATTTTCCCCCAGCGAATACTGATTTGCATCTTTTTGTCTCCGTAATACCTTTTGCATTTGTTAGGATATTGCAGTCATTTACATTGATTTCTGGAAAAGAAACTCTTGGTGCAATTCTCTGCCACTGAAATCAATGGCAAAACACCCATAGACTATACTGGTGGAGGATTAGGCCTTCTGGATGCCACTTCCCATTGCACACACACAGGCTAGCCATGAAGCCATTCTGTGAAATTACTTGAAGTTACAAAAGCTTTGTTTCCTAGCATCCTCTGCTCTCGAATTTTCTCTGTGGAAAAATAGAGGCCTTTGGGGGGGTTGGGGTGGGATAGGGTTTTGTTTATTGCCCCTACCCTACCCTGTATATTGGTTTAATGTTTTCCAAGTTGTAGTCCTGGGGCCCTGTTTTAAAGTATTTAAATTGTTGATGTTTTAAATTGTTTTATATTTTATAATTGTTTTTATTGTGTTGGAAGCCGCCCCGAGCTGTTCTCAGGAGGGGCGGGATATAAATGCCAAAAATAAATAAATAAATATATTTAAATCCAAATATCTCCTACCACAGAACAAGTCCTACCAGATGTTCGTGAACTATGGTGAGCTGTTGATTGCCCTCAAATCTCTTTGATACCAGCAGACTTCATGTCACTCTGCCCCTGGCAGGACTGGGCTGTACCTGCATGCATTAACTTTGAGCTGTTGAGATGTTCTTGCTTTAATGTAAATCAATTGCAGTTTGCGCATAAACTCCCAGCCTGGGTTTCTTTTCCCTTTTCTAATTTTTACTTGTGTCCACTGGACCTAGAATGTAGCTGTAACGTATATTTCTTGTGAAAATATATATTTTTTCCCTTTCAAGGAGATTTAAAACAAAACAAAAAACAACCGCAAAACTAAAATACGTATCAACAACCCTGTTCCCCGCACATGGCCTTTCTAGACAACTAATTTATACTTAAATGAATGAGAAAACGACCGATATTTCAAGCATTTCATAATATTTGATTTTCATGTAAAAACACCTGCTTTCGTATTTCATCAAATGTGGCAGCCATTTATTTTGTTGCTAACACCATAAGCAGTGCATGTAAAATGATACATTTTGTTAAATCAACATTTGTGAAATGATTACTCAAAGCAGGAGGTCCTACTTAATGAGTATATTTGTACACGCTGTGAATTATAAACTTGGGAGGTCTTTCATTTGCTCCAGAATGGCTTTCAACTATATTTCATCCCAAAAACAGAGGTGAAAATGAATTCTTTGTAACTTGGTGAAATATGAGAACACAATAATAGAGTGAAGTTATCCAGATTTTCAGCAAGTTTAACTAAAAACTATAAAATGTCCTTTACATAGCGCATGAATAAATTACTCTTACTCTTTGGAAAATGTGTCATGGTAGAACATTTATAATAATATGCATGCATATATAAATTCTGTACACCTATTGCTTATTGTTACTTATCCTAAGAGTGCCAGAACAAGTGTTATTTTAAAGCAGAGAAATTCTTTTTAAGTGATTCATTAAAAAGATGTGTTTTGTTGTGTGTACACTGTTTTGAGGGCTCATGCCATATTTAACCCTAAAACTACATCTTGTAAAATCAAATTTTGTAAAAATGATAGGACTTTCTCCTGAATACTTACAATATAAATAGTCCTGCAGAACATAAAGATATTAAATTTGTTTATTTTGATTTTTATCCAGCTCTTTCTACCAACGGCTCTGTGGGTTATAAAAATATATTTTAAAGTACACAAATAAAAACCAGTTAAAATATTCCCAAATCATCTTTCTCCCTCCACATACTTGACTCTAAATAAAAAAAAAGTCTTACATTGCCTCTGGAAGATGAGCAGGCTCGGGTTTAGACAAATTGAATTGTACGTCGCCCCAGGATGCCATTGGCATGGGGGACGACTAATAAATGTATAAAAATAAAACTTCAGGGGAAAAGTGTTCCACAATTGTGGGGCAGCCACTGAGAATTGCCTCCGCCCTTCCTCCAATGTGGGGGGGCGGGCGGTAGGGGGCTTGCCGCATCCACCTAGGATGGGGGGCAGGGCGCAGGCGTAGCTTCCCGCCCTCGGGGTTTGCAGAACCCCGAGGGCGGGAAAAGTGGCCGCTACACTGGCAGGCGGGAGGAACCTAGAACCCCATCAGGGTTGCTAGGCAGCCCTGGTGGGGAGTGATAGGTCCAGGTGGGTCACGTGGGTTCCGGCTACACTGGGCGGAGCCCATTTCAAGTAACTAGGAGCGGCTCCAGCCTCAGTTGGGCTGGAGCCGAAGCAGAAAGCATCACCCGCCCCGTGCGCTATGGGTTAATACCGGTCGCCAATCGGGGCCAGGAAGGAATTTTTTAGGGAACCCTAGTAAGGCCATCTAAACCGGTTTCTCATTTTTTGCCTTCCTCACAGCGTTTGACAATTGGCTAAATTGGCTCACTCTCCCTTGCAGGAACTAAGGTCAAGTTGTGCCTGCAAATATCTTGTCACACTCTGGCAGGGGTCCAATACCGAGGATTAGAATGTAGAGTAGAACTAGAACAAAGTACAAATCATCTCCTTAAGAGATGGGGAGGCCACCGCAAAAGCAGGGGTATGGCAAGCAGTGGGGTAGCCTCCCTGGGTGGGGTGTTCAGCGAGGATGGTAGGGACAGATATGGTCCCCCGCCTGCAGGCACCCTCATCATTACTCAGGTCCGGAAGGATTTTGGTCCCCCTCACCTATGGCAGGTGCCACTGAGAGAGGAACACATTGTGTTTGTGGTGGTAATCGAGGGTATATCTAAACCACCCCTGAGTTGTTGCTGTTTAAGAATTCAAGTACTGGATCCGAATCGCACTAGGCGATTTTCCCAACCTGATTAAATTAATAATTGGTTTAATAAAGAGTGCGGCTGTTTAAACCCAATGCTTGGTGTCCTGTTTCCTTTGGTGCATCAGCAATGCCGCTCTGCATGTCCTTGCTCAAGTACTTGCTCAAGAACTTGGTGGGTATATGATACATACAAGAGGGACCTCCTGGCTTACCTCGGAGGCTGTAATGGAGAATAGAGGAGGCTGTCTCTTAGATATATGGGGTCTGTGCTGCTTAGGTCAAAACTAGCACTCGACAGGAGGATAGTAAGCAGAATGTTCTAGTTCATAGATTCTATTTAGAGCATCATGAGGATGCAATTGTGGTACAGCGGGAAACCGCACCCTTTTGAATAGTACCTGTGGGATTATCCTGACTGAGTTCTTTGCTGAATGCATATGCATAGCCAAGATAAAATAACTCTCCAAAATTAGGATTGTTACTTCAGGCTCAAGAGTTATTTATTATTATTATTATTATTATTTTATTTTATTTTATTTATTTAGTTCACATTTGTTTCATGTCCTTCATAGAGTTCTCAAACTAAAACTCTTGTGTTATTTTATTTTATTTATTTTATTTTATTACATTTTTTTGCCACCCCCTCATGCCCATGACATCTCGGGGCGGCTTACAACACCAATAAATACAATTTAAAACATCAACACAATTTGAAAACATCTAAAAAACACCTAAAACCCCACCACCCCTCCCCCACTATTAACCCACCCCCTCCCCTCCTCCAAAGGCCTGGAAGAACAGCCAAGTCTTGTAGGCTCGGCGGAAAGCCAACAGGCTTGGGGCCAGATGGGCTTCCTCTGGGAGGGAGTTCCATAATCATGGCCCGGCCACCAAGAATGCCCTCTCCATTATGGCCCCCCCCACCTTATATGGGGGACCTCCAAGAAGGTGCCCCTGGCAGACGGAAGGGGCTGCCTTGGGGTGTGGAGGGGGAAGTGGTTCCTGAGGTATCTGGGGCCAAGACCGTGTAGGACTGTATAGTCCAAAACCAATACCTTGAATCTGGCTTGGTATGTTATAGGCAGCCAGTGCAGCGCACAGAGCACAGGAGTAATATGCTCTTGCTGACTCGTCCCCATCAGGAGATGAGCTGCCGCATTCTGCACTAGCTGCACCTTCCGAGCCAGCGTCAAGGGAAGCCCCACATAGAGCGCATTACAGTAGTCCAGTCTCGAGGTGATGAAGGCATGGATGAGGGTGGCCAGGTTGGGTCTGGAAATGTATGAACGCAGCCTCTGCACAGCTGGCGGAAGCCGGCCTTCGCCACCATCTCCACCTGCCGATCCAGGCAGAGACCCGAGTCCAATAACACCCCCAGATTCCGAACCTGTTGGACTACGGGAGGGCGGACCCCCTCTACGAGGGGAGCCAGCACCTCCACTGCCCAACCCACCGCCATCACCTCCATCTTATCAGGATTGAGCTTCAACCTGCTCTGCCGTAACCAATCCGCCACGGCCTCCAGACACTGGGACAGTACTGAGACGGCAGGACCTGGGTCAGTTGAAAAAGAGAGGTAAAGCTGGGTGTCATCAGCGTATTGGTGGCAATGCACACAAAACCCTCTCACGATCTCCCCCAAGGGCTGCATGTATACATTCAATAGTAATGGAGACAGAATTGAACCTTGCGGAATGCCACAATCCAGGGCCCAGGGGCTGGAAGACTCAGCCCCCAGGACAACCTGCTGACTTCTCCCCGAAAGGAATTATCAGAACCATCCGAGGACAGTCCCATCCAGGCCTCCCAGGGCTCGCAGTTGTCTCAACAGCAGCCCATGGCACACTGCTTTGACACACTGCTTTGGCCCTTCATCAGGTTGATCCTTTTTGGGATATTACAGTATCTGCCTGCTGTGTACATTGCTGGGGTGCTAATCCTCTCCAAAGTACAACTTTCTTTCAGAGCTTGTATTTAGTGGTACTGGTTGGTTGCTTGCTAGGCAAACTTTTGGGACTCTTCCTACAAGAGTCTTTCCAAAGTTTGCTCATTAAGGCAGCTATTAACTTTATGGTATTCTTATATGAACAACCTCCAAGGCCTGCATGATAGTTATTCTATATGCAGCAGAAAAAGCAAGCAGTAATTAAAATTCAGGAAGTAAAAAATAATATTGTATCCAATTGAAAGCCTAGAGGAAATTTAGGAGGCAATTACCTGTGTAGGAAGTTGGCCGGAAGGTTTCATCTAACACCTCTACTCTTGTGAAATGTGCTTGTTATAATGACCATAATGTATTCAAGACCCTGGTTTTACATATCATCTGTGAAAGAGCACTGTGGTTAGAACCAGGATGCTTGGCTTCAAGGTAACTAGAACCCTGGCTCAAGTCCCACTGACATGAATCTAGAGGCGCTTTTAGATGAGCAGGTCGCCATTGCGCAACCCGCTTGCATAATTTTTCAAAATCCTGTAAGGCGGGATTTAGATGAGCCGATGGCTGCAATCAGGCACATGAAAGGTGGTGGCGTATTGTTTGCCGACCGCGAATTAAATACCTCACAATCAAGGTATTTAATTTGCAGTCGGCAAACAATGTGCGACCGTCTTTCATGCGCCTAATTGCAGCCATTGGCTCATCTAAATGTTGTGGGATTTTGAAAAATTGAGCGAGCAGGTCGCACAACAGTGGGCCGCTCGTCTAAAAGTGCCCTAGGTCTGCTGCAGTGGAGCATTTTAAGGACTGGAGTCTAACAGTATGATCTTCAAACTGTTGAGGCTCATGCTTCCAATCAATGGTGATGTGGATCTGCAGCACATCTGTGTGACACAATCAGGCACTACAACCAGTTTGTTTATTTTGGTTCCAGATGCCAAATAGACAAGCTCTAAACTAGAAGCTAAATGCCTGGTAAAGCGTGTACCAACACTTGTAAGAAGATGGCGCCAGAGGCAGATCAGCCTGGTAGGGAAGGGGTTGCAATATGTTCCCCTAGAAGAAAAACTAATTTAGAATATGTGAGCAGACACACTGTTTTTCAGCAACAGAACATTCAGTGGCATCTGGACTGGTATGAATTTATCTTATTTCTGGAATGGGTTTCTTCATGCTAGGTGTAGATGTGTGTACAAGTCTGTAGTATTTTCAGGCAGCGGTAGCTGCCTGAATACTTAAATGTACAGCCACTCTTCATTATAAACAGGTGACTGCTGAAGCCCCAATTTTGCAAAAACCGCTTGACCTACGTTTCTGAAAATTTCATCATGGCTGTAAATTGTGAGGACCATCATATCCACAAAGTTTGAAAAATAT
>QEPC01001236.1:1719403-1734528 GCA_003113815.1 Sphenodon punctatus
AATTGTTCCTTGTCAAATTATGAAAATAAAATAGTTTCATAATTATAAAATGTGCAAGTTTAGTTATTGAAAAAAATGAAGTATGTATGGTAAGGAACGTAGTACATATATATTACATGTATGTTGACGATAAAATATTAAATATTGCTCTAAGCGTGAATTAATTTCTATGTTTTTTGGAGTTTATGTTTTGTTGCAATGTATGAAGTGGAAGGTGTTTTGAATTGTAATTGTACTGAATTTTGTTTTTGTGTGTATTTTAAGAAAACTCTTGTACATTTAAGTGTCTTTTTAAACTGTTAAGTTTTTTGTTTTAGTGTATTGTTATACGTTAGAGACAAAGTAGTACAGTGCTATCTTTTATTGGGCCAACTCCAATTGGTGGCAGTATGCAACATTTCGGAACTCAGAGTCCTTCATCATGGAAATCAGGAGTTAGAACTGGAGACTGAGCAAAGCAGTGAGGTGTATAGAGTGTTTGAAAGCAATGGCAAAAAGATGGGAATGGGGAAGTGGAGAAGAAGGTGAGAATGTGTGCCGGGTAGGATGTTCACAATTTAAAAGGGTGGACTTTTTTTTAAAAAAAAAACAACCTTGGAACTTGTTATACATGTCACGCTAAGGGGAATAGTGTAGGTTGTAGGTACCAAAGAGAAATGCAGACGCAGGCTAGCCATAGCACACTTAGTATTTTTAGCAGTAGGATATTAACCCCATCAGTTAGTAGAAAGCGTGTGAACCTTGTTCTGGAATATATTTTGCTGTCATTTGTGAGGATACAGTTTCCGACTCCTGTTACAGGAATTAGTCCCACGGAAGCAGTGCATCACGGGGATACTAGGCACTGGCAGCCAATTGTAAGTATAGGTTTTCATTTCCATCTGTGAACCTGTGTGAACCAGAAAGAATCACAGAGCCGTACGCTTACCAGTGTATGTAGGTTTACGGTAAGACTTGAACAACAGCCAGCCAGTCTATTTGAACCCTTATCTTTTCAAACATGTCTTAGTGTAAAAAACAACAACAACAAAACTCAGGATCCTAGCAGTTCTGCTGTTGCTGTTTCCCCTCTGCCCTTCATCCATTCCAGAGATACCCTGCCTGGATTATCCTAATGCAAAAGGCCCTTGTGAATTTGTTTCTGATCCTTTTTATATTCCCAGATTTTCTTTCCAGTTAATCCTCCTTTTTCTATTAGCAGGGTTTTGTTTATTATTTATTTATTTAACAAAATGTTTACTCTGCTCTTCCCTGAAGGCTCCGGGCAGCTTACAAAAACATAAAATATAATTTAAAAAAATTTAAATATACAATTTATTTTAAAAAACTACCCACACCAACCCCCCCAAACAACCTCCCATTTAATCCCTATCTTTGCCCGCCCCCACAAACCTTCAACCCACAACCCCCCACAAAACTTACCCAATATCACCTCCCCATTCCCCACATCCAAACCCCCCATCCCTTGTCCCTGCCCACCAAATGTCTTTACAAACAGCAAGGTCTTTCACGGTCTCAGGAAGATGCTCAGGCTTGGACTCAGTTGAACCTCTGGGGAAAGGGATTTCCATAGCATTGGGGGGCAGCAACCGAGATGAGAAGGCCTCCCTGTAAGCCCTCGTTTTCATTGCTTAAATCCTCTTCTGTATCTGTTAATCCCTTGTTCCTCTTGCAAGTGTGTTTCCAGTTGTTGAGCGAAATCCTGACTTCAATGAAGTTGTCATTTCAATGGACCCAGGGTTTTACCCATTCATTACTACTAGAGATGAATTCACTTTATTTTCACTATCAATTTATTTGCTAATAAGACCCATTTACAGTGGCCTTGGCTTAAATGTATGGTTATAGTGTTCTAACTGATCTTTTAACAAATTAAGTGCACCTATTTTTCATTTATTTTTTATTTTGCGTGTGTCTTTGGGTGATTTTAGACGTGATGGGCCTCCATCTAGCTACGGTCCGGGATCCGTTTCGGATTCCGGTCAGGAATCAGGCCGGCCCTCCTTTAGATGTGACGGCCTGATTCTGGAGGGGCATCGGGGAGGGGGCAGGGCTGCGTGACGTGCAGCCGCACAGCCATGCCCCCCCACGCCACGCCCCCCCCCCCCCGCTCCCCCCCCTGTACATAGTGCAGACACACACTGGAGTGGAGTGCCCCTGACTGCCCGCCCTCTGGGAGACGGGCGGGTGCAGCGGCCAGTGCGGCAGCTGCGCCCAATCCCACATTGTGGTCTGGGCCACGATCCGGGCCGGTGAAAGGTAACAGACATTACTTTCTGCTGATCCCAGATCGTGGTTGCGCTAACCACGATTTCAGAGGTGAGGCCGGCCTCATCTCCAGAATCGTGGTTAATCTGATTCCCGCCGGAGGTTCACTGGGGTGAATATCTGGCGGGAATCCTTTAGATGTTACGGGCCTCTCATCCACCACAAGGGATTGACCGTGGTAAGAGGGAGGCCCGTAACGTCTGAAATCACCCTTTGTCTGTCTGACCAGGTACTTTTTGCTCTGGATTCATATACAACAACCAATACCAAAAAATACAAATATCCTTGACAAGGATAATTTTACTGGTTTCATGTTGTACTGCTCTGTGCAAAATATGAAACTTTATTTTTCTATCGTTAGTGGTGATCCAACTAGTCCCTGTTGATTTAAAATGGGAAGGTACCCCAGTGGTCTTACAATCTAAGAAAGACAAGGGAGGGGAACAGAATAAGATCCACAAGCTTGCAAAGTTGCAGGTGCACATGCTTAGCTTAGTCACAGGAGAGAAGGGGAACCCTAAGAAAATCAGAAAGTAGATGAAGGGAATGAGGAGCTAGGGAACTCCTGATGTGACACTCCAGACACTCAGCAACAGCTATTAATATTAATTACGGTAATCTAGTTTATTACAGGCCAAATTCAGTGATGATTTAAGAACTGTGAATTGATAAACTGTATACTGATTGTAAACTGATTTGAAATACTGTAGGTGGCACAGATGCTATTGGATGTCCCAGATTAGTGTAGTTTATGGGTTTATAAGGAAGAGTGTCGCCTTTGGAAGTAAAACACAAAATGGGCTCCTTTTTCTTACCTTTACCTTTCAGAAACACTCTCAGGGAGAATTGAGCCCTAGTGTATAATTTGGTGTGTTGCTGAGGCCAGCCACTGAATTTGGTCCACAAGCTGCCATAAATTAAATAGATAATTCATGGGGGGTTTTCGGTTGTTCTATCTTGGGGAGTGAATTTACTCCCGTCTTTTCATAGCCGAACAGCCAGTGTACTATAGCCACCCAGCAGCTGTTCTGTTTGTTTGATCTTGTCAGCACTTAGGTCAAATTGAAAGTGTCCTACATTTGCATGCTAATAGTTCTCTATGGGTTTGCATTGTCTCTGGAACAATGGATTAGACTCCAGGCACTATCTTTCACTCATGGCCTTAAAGTTACAGCAGCTATTTTTTTCTTAGTTACTCATTTTTAAATTGAGTTCAATCAGTAGAAAAAGTAATTCCTTTATCAGCAGTAGAACCTTCAACCACCTAATAGTGACATCCTGTTTTCTCTGCAGTCAAAGGGAATTTTGACTTTGACTTCTGTAGGGTGAGGATTTGACCTACTGGAACATGTAACATAGTGAAGCTCCATTTATATGGAAGTTTTATGTTGTTGCATTATAATTTGTAAAGTGTGTATAGTTCTGACTGGAGTGGACCTTGGGGGTGTAGAGCAAAATTGCTTTATGGAAAAAATGATTTCGCACTAAGAGGATCCACTGCACGGTCTTACTGTAGGTGGAACCTTAGCATTCAAAACCTAGAAACTGCTTTAATAATGTAGTTCGGCTTTTGCAATTAATTATATCAGTAATGGATGAAAATGCATTGGATGAAACTATATTAATTTACAATCTTAAATCTTTGTTTTGCTAAGTTGTGATTTTCTGATATTTGAAAAAGTTACCTATTCTTGCTGTAAAGCTGAACATGTATTTTTGGCAGTGGGTCAGGGATCTTGGTATAATAATCTGTTTCACAGAAGAGCACAAGGAACTGTCTATACTCAACCATGGGGCAAGTGAATAAATGTTTTGCAAAATGTTTCCTATGTGAAAAGCCAAATGGTGAAAAAGCACTGGAGCTGAAACAGACAAGAAGTAAAGGGGGGTTGAATTGATTTCTTCCTTCCTTCCTCTGTGGATGATGATTGTTTCCAGTTTCCAACCAGATACTTCCCTGGGGTCAGTGTTATTTCTTGTCTTTCAAACTAGGAACGAGTACAGCTAGCGTATAATCATAAAAGGATTTCTCATGCTCCAGGCCTGATACTGTTCATCTCTACAATGGGAAGAAAGCAATTGTTACCTTTTGTAAACCTTTATTGGGTTTTATTTCCCTTTCAAACAGTAATAGGAAGAAGAGATGAGAAACAAACATTAGATCAATGGTTCCCAAAACATTTGCCTGACACACCCCATTTTGGGACTTCAATAGAAATCTCCCGGCAGCAATAAAGATATATGGAGTATATCAAATACCTGTTAGGATTGTGATCTGTTTGCATGTTGTATGACTTCTTTTTGTGATCCCAATCTATATTCTGGGAGTGTGCAACAGGTTTGCCCCAGCTCACTCCTTGCACAGGGTTTGTCTCGGTTTCCCCGCTAAACCAGGCACCAAACTCGGAGCTGTTTGAGGTAGTAAATTTATCTTAAACAGTCATGTTCGCCTGCTCACGGCAGGGTTCCATGCAGGGCTCTTCCTGGCTGTGGACTCGGGTCTTATAACTCATAGCTACAAAATGGCAAACAAACCATAAACTGTTCCCTTGGTCCATGGATTGCCTCCCAGGTCTCTCTTTCCTACTTCTGTCCTGCCAGCCCTCACACTAGGCTTCCCTGTTGCTCTCTCCTCCAAGCTAGACTCCCAGCCTAGTGTTATGTACTCAGGGCATCTGGCTACCTAACCAGTTCCAACCAGTCTCATGCCCAGTTACCACAGCACCTCTGTCCTGAGCTGCTCAAGCCCTTTGACTGAGCTTCAGGGAGCCAAGTGATCAGGACCCAAGGCCTCCTGGAGCAGGTGTAGCAGAAGCACTCTGGCTCATCATTCCAGATGCTACAGAGCATCTATGGCTGCTTTCACACATTACACAATAGACTATTATTATAACGCAAGTTAATATCGGGTATTATAAGTCTGAGGCCGCTTTTACACATGACAAAAATGGGTTCTTATAAGTGCTTGAGATAATATTGGGTGTTATAAATGCTGGGGTTTTGTAATGTGAACATACTATTCCCCTTTTATGCAGCGAGATCTCGCAGCTGTCAGGACTCACCACCACCGCTTCCTGCTGTGTAGGGGGCGGGGCCACCACCAGCGTGCGTCGCATGACGGCGGTGGGACGCCCGATGATGTAGGTCTGCTCATGGGGGTGCAGCCAACATGGCCGGCTCTGTGGACAGATGAGAGTGCCAGGGAAGGCCCCTGGCCTGAGCTGACAGGAAGTGGCGGGGCCTCCACTCACGCTGTGCCGCTTCGCGTGCCTGCGTGAGAGGCCGGGGCGGGCCTAGCCCCATATAAAGGGAGGCTGGGAACACAGCAGGTTGCCAGTGATCAGCAATGCTGTGAGAAACTGGCCCCCTGCATGGATCATGTGGATTGTGTACTGTTTGTGGTAACGTAGCTCTGTGTGTATGTGTGTTGGTGTGAGTGGAGTCTGTCTGAATTAGTGCATGAAGATTGTGTGGGAGTGACGGTGTGTGTGGTCGTGTGGCGTTGGATAGTACCTAAAAACCCTAGTGTGTATTATAGTGTTGTGTTCCCTCATCCTCCTCTATGTCTGGGCCCCTCCTGACCCCGTGCTCCTGGGCGAGAGTGTTCTGCGTGTAGCCTTCCCTGTTCCTCCCGCGTCTGTACCCCTAGTCCCCCTCACTTGTGCACACATCTCTTCCCCCCTGGTCACTGTGTGGGTACGTGTGTTGGTGCGGGTGAAGGCAGGTGTAAGTGGTGTGTGGGGCATCAGTAGAGAGTGGAAGGGCTCCACTCTTAGCACCACTGTCTCCTACCCCAGTGATGATCTGGCCTCTTCCTGTCTGGGAATACTAGGGCCTTATAAGATCCTGAGGGGTTGTTTTCCACCAACGAGCGTGTGGAGACTGCTGGCACTTGAGAGCGTGTTTTCCCCTGGGTGTGGTCTATGTTCCCTCTCCGTTCCCCTCTACCCTAAGAGCAGCCTTGTAAGACCCATCGGATGTGAATCTTACAAGGCTGCGAGATTTCGCTGGATAAAAGGGGAATAGTGCATTCACACATTACCAAACCCCAACATTGATAACATCCGGTATTATCTCGAGCACTTATAAGAACCCTTTTTTGTCATGTGCAAAAGTGGCCTGAAATTTTTGTAATGTGTGAATGCACTATTCCCCTTTTATTTTGCAAGATCTTGGGTAGTTGTAAAAGTCAAATTTGGTGGCTCTTACAACCACCCAAGATCTCGCAGCATAAAAGGGGAATCGTGCGTTCACACATTACAATTGCAGAACTATAATACCCAGTGTTATCTCAAGTTATAATAGCCCATTTTGTAATGTGTGAAAGCACCCTATGTTAGATTATCATTTTCCTCCTCATTGACACTTTTTGCTGTGGTTTGATCTCTGTCAAAGAGCCCAGATTGTCTTCTATGTTCAGAAACTGTTTTGCACACTGTGAGTGCTACAGGGCTAAAAATAATAATACTGCTAAAAAGCTGAATAGCGTTTGCTTTTAAGACAAAGGTATTTACATAGAAAACTAATGGGAAAAGGGAATTGCAAATTATAGTCAAATCCCTTGTCCGGTATGAGTTTCCTTTTGCAAAATACTTAATTTAGAGAATGTGCAGTCCTGTTCCTTTGGCGCTGTGTTCTCCCTCTCAAGAGAGCCTGAGGCTACCTTCCATTCAGGGAGAGATCAAATTGATTACTCTTATTTTCAAAAATAATATATCAAGAAGGCATTGTTCAGTGATGCACCCAAGGGCAGTCAGGGCTCCCCTGTTAGATTTGGCGTTGCTTCTTTTGCACATATTGTTGGAAAGTCACAGAACCTGATCCCTTGTTGATATTTCTTTAAACCTCACTGATGCCTTCCGTGAATCTCCACTTTCAGTAGCAAACACAGTAGAGCTTTTAAGAACATGTGCTGTCAGCGTGGGATGAGACAGAAGAAAGGGGAGGCTCAGAGTGATAGAATCATAGAGTTGTAAAGGACCTCGAGGGTCATTGAGTCCAATCTCCTCTGCTTTGGTGCAGAAAATCTACAGCTACAATATCCCTGGCAGGTGGATATCCAGCCTCTTTCTGGAAACCTCCAGTGATGGAGAACCTATTGTCTTATTTCTAAAATATCTAGCTGAAATCTCCCTTCCTGTAACTTAAGCCCATTGTTCCTAATCCTGCCCTCTGTATCAATGCAGAACAGTTCCTTGACATTTTCTTGGTGACAGCCCTTTAGGTATCTGAAGACTTCTATCATGTCCTTAGTTAGCCAGTTCCTTCAACCCTTCCTAAGTGCCACCTCCCCCCAGTAACAGGTTGATGGGCTCCCATCAACTCATAGTTGGTACGTAGACATGTATTAGTAGGTAACAAGGGAAGGATTTTGCAATTAAAATGATAAAATGGAGGGAGGGGTCATATTTTTTTTTTTGGTTCAGTTCTGATTTGGGTTTGTCAGCTTTTCCTAATTCTCCAGTTTAGTTCCAGTTCAGACGCTAATCTAGAATAACAGCTCAATATCTGGTTCAATCACTTTGAACCTGTTTGAACTAGGATCTGATACATTTCATGTAGTCTACGCTTACATTGTGGGACCTCACTCGCTACTTCTCCAGTTTAATGATGAGCCATTGACAATCACTCTTTGAGTACAGTTCTTCAACCAACCATGAATCAACCTTGTTGTAGTGACTTCTAGCCTCACGCTTTACAAGCTTGTCAGTGAGGATCTCCTGCAAAAATCTGTCAAAGGCTTTGCTGAAATCAAGATATATTATGTCCACAGCATTCCCCTCATCCACTGAACTAGTTACTCTGCCAAAGAATAAGAAAAGATTAAACTGAATGTCTTGTTCTTGAAAAGTCAGTTCTGGCTATAACTAATCACCCTAATTTGTTTGACTGTCTTAGATATGTATAACTGAAAGTAGGTCAGTTCATCATTGGAATTTCAGACTGTAATACTAGCAGACTGTAGGAAGCTGGATGGGGAGGGAGGTGTTCTGGGAGTTGAAATTCTTTCAATTCTGGCCAGTTCTTTACTTGGGCATTACCTAGCAGTCCCAGAACGTATCTCCTTCCTCTATTTCAATGGCTTCCTGGGAAGGGGACTCTTTTTCTAGGAGTGGAGCAGAGAGATGCATCCTTAGCATACCCAAGACATCCCCCTTAGCACCTGAACCTGCTACTCAGAGTTTTTCAGTCAGGGTTCAGTTCTGGTTCAATAAAAAACAAAACAAAAAGAAAACCCTTCTCTGAACCATTTTTTAAAAAGTTTCTGGTTCAGTTAGATACCCTGTGACAAAGGCTCTTTTTACATGGGCTGTGACTGTTGGGGGGATGGGTGTGTGCGCCGCTGCAGGGCAGTGCGGGGGGCCAGGTGTACAAGGGGGCACACCCATCCCACACACATGCCCCCGCACTGAGTAACCTCCATTTCCCCGGTTGCTACGTGCAGGGGTGATGGGTGGGGGTGCGTGGGTCGCGGGAGCGTGCACCCCCCCCCACTCACCCGCTGTGGCGGTCACATGGGTAGTACTTAGTGGATTTGCATGGGCATGAGTGGGTGCATCTCTTATTAAAAGGGCCAAAATGCTGATTTACCCAACTTTATTAAACATGGCCATGCTGCTTAATAAAACAAGAGGCATTATAAAATTTCACATATTTTTATTCCAAAAGCCACTTTCGAGTGCTGAACCCCTTGTGTATGTCATTGTTTGTGGAGGGAGTTTTGACTATTAAAATAAAATAAAAATACAGTACAGCTTCATCAAGAAAAGTTCTGCTGTTTCCAGACTTTCCAGTATGTAAATTCTGTTTTCAGCTTGGACAGAACTGCATAAAACCACATAATTTGTGTAATGTAAATTTACAGATTAAGATAACCCATTAGTGTCTCTGAACATTTAGTTCCAGAATAAGATGCTAAGAACTCTTGCTTCATTATCCATGAAAGGGTTCAGTAATTAAAAGAAAATCTGAAACGGTTATGAGATTTCATCTAGCAGGAAATAAGGAGAAAGCAACCTTCTCTGCCCTTCCCAAGTGAGTCTTTGAACTCATTATTTAAAGTACTCGTAAATTTGTTTCGTGGCACTCTTGACCTTTATGTCCTCATAACTGAGTGAAAAAATATTTGAGCTGGAAGATAACTTTAGACAGTAGGATGATCTGATTCTGCAAAGACTTCCGGACATGCTTAAGTAGTTCCATTCACTTCTGATGTAGGCTTGTAAATGGGTAGTAATATGCACGCTACTTTTCAGAAGTAGAAAAGTTCATAGTACATGGATTGTGGATTTTTCTTGCAGGTAATTCCTATTCTCTAGGCATGAGTGGAACACTGCAAAATGCACCAGCAATTTTTTAAATGTCTTGCACAATCAAAAAGACTTCTCACTTAAGACAAACACATGGCCGCGTTTGCCAAGATGTGAAATTTCTTTCAGGAGAACATTCTGAAAATAATATAGGGTTACAGAATGGGAAGCACTATAAACTCTACCTGTTCAGTGGAGTGAATTTTAAATTATTGTCTTTGTTGAACTTCTTATTATAAGAGATAAAAGCAGTTAAAATTCACTAGACCAGCTTCTGTTGGTGACTGTGTTATAAGCTCCACACTTTGGGGAAAAAAAGAAGGGCCTTCCCTCTTGTTTGCAGTTACGATAGGGCTGAACGAGCAACGAAAATTTTTACTCATGAGAAATTTCACAATATCAGAAACCGGGATCAATTTCTCAACCATTTCCCGCTATTGATGTGAATTCTTGATTCTTGCAATACAGAGAAATACTATCCTGGTATTGTACTGGATGGATACCCTCCATCCAGTACAATCTGTTACCTGAGGTCTGTGTACTCCTATCCTCACCACATGGACCAACCAGCCATCATTCTCAATGTAACCAAGCCAAGCGCGTGCACCTGAGACCTCGCATCCTCGTGAATGTTACACTCCTTGTCTCTCCCTCTGTTCCGCTTCCTTCGTCTCCCTCCCCCCGCCCCCTCAGATTGTAAGTCCTAGGGCAGGGACCAGCACCAGGTGCACTGCTTGCGCTATAGAAATGCTTGCTAATCATCATAATAATCCTGATTTACTGACTTTCTGCTTACCTTTTACTGTGAATTGTGTACCATTCATTTACTGCTTACCACATCGCCAAAGATACTGTTTTACTTCTGGGTTTGTTGCTTCTGCATTTCTGAGCTAGTCACTGTGTGAATAGCCCACCCCTTAACCCTCCCCCCAGTCCTGTGTAACCTCAACTCCAGTGCATCCAATCAGAATGATTGTCCTCTTTGCTTTGATCAATCTGTAACTGCATACTGTACTTCTTTACAAACCTTCAACCCAAAGCACGGCAGATGACCCCTCTGTGTCTGTACTCCCTTTTCCCGGCTGGCTGTCAGCTGGGAGGGGGATGCTAGCTGCTCCTCTATAGTGCTGGTGAACCTGGGGCTGCAGGTGACCCTTACAAACAGAACTTGACCCTGTGGTTGCCTGTTGCCCCAGTTTGGGCCAGGTTAATAATCTTAATAATAATCTTTATTTTTATATAGCGCCCCCCTGCCTTGGCACAGGGAGCGCTTCGCATCGAACTAACAACTTATTTTTTTAAATTTTCACAACAACCCTGTGAGGTAGGTTAGGCTGAGAGAATAATGTGACTGGCCCAAGGTCACCCAGTGCATTTCTTACTAAGGTGAGACTAAAACCAAGGTCCCCCCTCTACCTCCTGGTCCAAATAATGTGCTCTGTATTCTTGGGCCACGCTGGTGACAGCTCCACGCCACATTATTCCCAAAGGCAGCCCTGGGGCAAATGTCTGGTGGCCACCGTTCAGACAGACAGAGGTGAATATGGCGATTGTGAAGGGCAATGTGGTGCAGCGTCTCATTTGTTATCCCCCACTATGTACATGTATGGTGCTGCTGCTGGGCTAGGGTCATGCTGAATCCACTCCTGCAGCTCTGCTTCTTCTGGGGCGGGGTTTCAGCCATGGGTGGTTGGACACCACCAGCAATACAGTGCATGCACACAGTGTCCCTGGTCCAGGCTGCTTCCTCAGGAAAGTCTCCGAGCTGCAGTCCAGGCCAAGGGCTGCCCGCATGGACCAACATGGGCCAGCACGTTTGTTCGGCCCCACCTCGGGGTAGGAGCCACCATGGCATGTGCCATGGCTGATTGCCATGATGGGGTGTGTGTGTGTGCTGGGAGGATAGTGGGGTTTCCCACCCACACATTCGCTGTGTTTCCCCCACCCTACCCAGGGTAACGGGGGTAGTGAAATGGCTCTCCATCTACCTGGGTCGCAGGCATGTTTGTTTCATGCCACTTGCCAACCCAGTGAGTGGCGGTCATGGTTTTCCAGGCCAGCGAGCCACCGCACCGCCTACACGTTGTTTTTACCCAAAGAACAAAATCAATAAGTAAAGAAACACTTCTAGTTTTGGTACATAATTTTTCCTCACTAGATACAGATAAAGGGAGGGTACAGGATGTTTGTTCTTGTGACTGCACAGATGCCCTTGGGTGGGGGGAAGAAACAACCCCCCCCCCCCCAAACTTCCTAGTATTTCCATGCTACAAGAACCTGAACTAGAGCTGAAAGAGGGTCCTTTAAAAAACAGGCACCTCATCAAATTTGGGGTGCCTGAATTGACCAGTCACATTTGGACTAGGACTGAAACAAGAATAAAATTAATTTTCGCGAGAATCTCACGAGAATCTCCCAGCCCTGGCGAGATCATGTGAGAATCTTGCGAGAAACTCAAGAATCTCAAAAACGCCCCCCAAATGATTTGCATACGTACAGATGGCCCTGATGGCCATTTTTGCACATACGCAGACTTTTTTTTTTTGCTGTTTTGAGTTTCTTGAGTTTCTTGCGAGAATCTTGAGTTTCTCGTGAGACTCTTACGAGGATCTCGAGATGAGAAAATCTTGTTGAGAAGCCTATTCTCAATGAGATCTTTGAGAAGGGCAAAATCTCGTTTCAGCCCTAGCTTGGACACCAATTAGTGGCTGAAAGCAACCTGAGGGGCTACCCGTCTGGTTGCGCCGATGTTGTCACTACCCCCTCTGCCACTGCTGCCTCTGTCTCTCTGGCTGCTGCTTGCATTGCTCCTCCTGGCCTGGCCTGCTGCTCAGCTGAACCACAGCCCCATAGCAGGGATGCACACAGGGCATACTGCTATCTGTATTTTAGGACATGTTTTTATTTGTTGTATTTTGACCAAAAATGAGATTAAGCCTCTGACTGATCAAGCTAACACTATTGTAAAGGAGGATCAATTGAGCTATAATGGTACAATACCATTTGTGGCCAGAATCTATGTAGTTCTACTTCTTGACAATTATGGACAAATCATTATCTCCTTTGGGAGGACATCCTGGCGCATGTTGGCCCTCAGGAGGGTGTGGAAACAGTTAGGTTGGTTTGCCCCCGAAGGCTTATGGAACCTGAAAGGTTCCAGATAGCGCTAGGGGATGCCTCCTCTGACCTTGATGGCCGCTGACTCAATGACCTCATGTCTAGATGGAATATCAGGATGACGAAGGCCAACAGCGCAGCTCCCCATAGTATAAGGGTGAGCTGAAGCGGATGAAGCAAGAAGGGCGGCGGTTAAAGCAACAGTGGTGTCACTCGCATACTGAAGTGGACTGGTTGCGGCATAGAGTCTGGTTACGTACCTGTGCTGTAGCGGTGCAGATAGCAAAGGTTTTCTTTGCTGCCCACATTGCGTCCGCTAAGTCTCACCCGACTGAGCTATTCCGGGTGGTGAGGGGGCTGGTCAGTCCAGCCTCCCTCCGCCTGGACGTTGAACCATCAAATGCTCGCTGTGATTTGTTTGTGGACTTCTTTGCAGATAAAATCGCTCAAATTCACCACGGTTTTGATGCAACCTTTTAAGCAGAGAACGGGTCTGAGGCAGTCTGGTCCTGTTTTGTGGGATGAGTTTCAAATGGTGTCGCCCTCAGATGCGGGGGATGCTATTAGAACTATTCAAGCCACCAATTCTGAATTAGATCCATGCCCATCCTGACTGGTTAAGGCTAGCCGGGAGACATTGGGACTGTTGCTGACGGGGATAATCAATGTCTCCCTTGGGGAGGGCAAGGTGCCAGACTGTCTGAAGGAGGTGGTGGTGCAGCCCGTGCTCAAGAAGCCATCTTTGGATGTTGATGTCCTTGCCAGTTATCGACCAATCTCTAACCTTCCCTTTTTAGGTTCCCTAACCTTTTTAGGGAAGGTTATTGAATGGGTGGTGGCTCAGCAGCTTCAGGGGCATTTGGACCGGATTAATTTTCTCGATCCCTCACAGTCGGGCTTTCGTCCAGGTTATAGCACGGAGACTGTGCTTGTGGCCTTGGCCGATGACCTCTCCCATGAGTTAGACCAAGGTCGTTCCACCCTGTTGATCTTGTTAGAGCTCTCGGCTGCATTTGGTACCATTGATCATGAGTTGTTGGTGAATCGGCTGCAGGACCGGACAGGGATTGGCGGGACTGTCCTTGAAAGGTTCCACTCATTCCTGGTGGGGAGAACCCAGTGTGTGGTGCTGGGGGAGTTTTCATCTTCCCCCGGGGCCTCACGTGTAGAGTACCGCAGGGTTCCATTCTGTACTCTCCCCTGTCCAACGTGCACATGCAGCCTTTGGGAGAGGTTGTTGGGAAGTATGGAGTGAGTTGTCAGCAATACGCTGATGACACCCAGCTATATCTTTCATTTTCCTCCGACTCAAGCCCTGCAGTCTCGGTGCTTACCCGGTGTTTGTCCGCTGTAGGGGACTGGATGAGAGTGAGCCACCTGACAAGACGGAGGTGATGGTTATGGGGAAGGCCGGGGTGGTGGTGGCCCCCATCATTGATGGGGTCTGCCCCCCCCCCAGTTTCTCAGGTCCGGAGTCTGGGGGTGCTCCTGGACCCACCGCTCCGCCTGGATGCTCAGATGATGGCTGTGGTGAAAGGAGTATTTCTCCAGCTACATCTGATGTGTCGGCTTAGGCCATATGTCTGACTCGGATCTGGCCAAGGTCATCCATGCTTTTATTACCTCGAGACTGGATAACTGCAACACGCGCTATGTGGGGCTACCCTTGGTGTTGGTTTGGAAACTGCAGCTGGTGCAGAATGTGGCGGCCTGTCTCTTAACTGGGATGGGCTGACATGAGCATATAACACCGGTGCTTCGCTCTCTGCACTGGCTGCCGGTAGGTTTCCAGGCTCAATTCAAGGTGTTGGTGCTGACCTTTAAATCCCTAAACATCTTGGGCCCGCCAGTCTTCAGGACCGCCTCACCCTCCAGGCCCTGGCGCGGCCCCTGCGGTTGGCTGGGGGCACCCTCCTCAGGGTTTCCCAGGTTTCCCGGGTGTCTACTATGAGGAGGGCGTTCTCCGTGACTGCACCACAGCTGTGGAACTACCTCCCGTTGGAGATCCACTTGGCTGCCGACCTCCCCTCTTTCCACAGACAATGTAAGACTTGGATGTTCCGCTAGACCTTTCCCGAGGGAGATGGGGTTGGGTTAGGGTAGAGGGGGGATGGATGTTGACAGGATGCCAACCTATGAAGCTGAAAAATGGAGGAAAGCAGCAAAGGAAGAGATTGAATCTCTACACAAGAACAAAACCTGGACACTTATGCAACTACCTGCTGGAAGAAAACCTGTAGGTTGCAAATGGGTCTTCAAAATCAAGCAAGATGCAGAAGGGGATGTACAGCGCTACAAAGCCAGACTAGTAGCCAAAGGATACTCCCAAATATATGGAGAAGACTATGATGAAACATTTGCACCAGTTGTCAAGCACACTTCCATCAGAACACTACTTAGCATAGCAGCTTCCAGAAAGATGCATGTTAA